>JASGAT010397852.1:0-34525 GCA_030220025.1 Chelon auratus
TATATATATATATGTGTTTGTGTGTGTGTAAACAACAGCCCTGGCTACATGTGCATAGGTACACACACATCCAGCACGTAAGCATGCAAGAAGATGTGTTTGTCCTTGAGAATGACTCACTGTGGATGTGATGAGAGAGCATTATGGCGTGACTGCAGGTGTGCCTCCTCTTCATCCAGTGAGAGTGGATGCGCCTGACTGATATCAGCTCCAACAACACTCCTGCTTGGAACACACTGGATGGATCAGTCATTTACTTTATCTGTTGATGGATCTGTACTAGTACAGTAGCTTACAACAGAGCGAGGTAGTGCTATGAGTCGCTTTAGAGTTGGGTTAATTCAGACAGTAAAAGTTCTGCATTACTAACCTGTAACATGGAAATATTTTACATGCATATGACCCATGTAAAATACACTAAAATCAACTTCCAATCATTATAATAAAAGCTCACTATTTTATGCGTTTTTTTTAGTTTTTACCTAGTGCATTGCATTTAACTTTAAAAAACTAAAAATAATTTAAATGACAAATGTAGATACTGGTTTCAGTTAGCTTTTCAGTCAACTGTTTGGTTTATTATCGTCTTTCCCTCACCTCAAATGATGAATGTCTTTTCTTCTCAGAAAGGACAATTTACCAAGACAAGCTTGGAATAAAATTAAAATTAAATAAATTAAATATAACAAAAAGGGTGGCATCAAAACAACACCGTTTACCACATTTATCAATGAAAATGATTTCGATTCACACCCTCTGTGTGTCAGACGTGTCAGTCTAAGTGACTGCGGGCTCATTACAGTGGGTTTCTAATCCTCCTTCAGTGGTAACGGGTGGTCTACTATTTGCATAAGCCAACTGGCCTCAGAGGGAATTACAAACTGAAGCCGGCAGCCCTTTATCGCCGGATTCATGTCAATACCTCCATCTTGTCAGCTTAGCTTCAAACATGCAGATCATTTAAGTGGAAGATTGAGCCAGCATTACGAGAGGATTATAGAAACTTGCCTTGCCTGACCTGCTTCTTTTCTTTTCTTTTTTTTTTTTTTTTTGTCTAGCAGGAGGTGGGCTGATAGGATGTTGTGTCGATNCTCGGAGAGGGAACATCCAATATATTAACCATTATTAGATTTTGCAGCGAATATTGCGGATCATGATTTTAATCACTGAAGTAATTACAGACTTGCCGACTTCAATCATTCAACCACTGAGCATAAAATACCACCATTCTGTACAATTCTATATTTATGTTTTTGACATTTCACTAATAAAGGAAGAATGTGTGTGTCTATTTTCCATCATTCATTCTATCTGTTCGCCATCTCCAACTTGGAAGTGTCTCACCCCACCTCCGACTCCTGACTGATTCAAAGATGGGGAAAGAGGCGGACCTGAGGCGAGCGGCTGGCGGCTGCTAAGAGAGCTAACAACCTGAGGAGGAACCACCCAATCTCTCAAAGTGACCACATACTTATGTATTCAAAAATTTAAACCTTGACATAATGGAATGCGTAAATTCACCCTCTACAACACCCTGGCTTTGTTTGTCAGGTCTGAAGCATGTACACATAGAACAGGCTCCGCACTAGAAAACATTAATGTTAGGGAATGTATTACTTTATTAAACACTGATGGCTGTTAAAATTAATGTGACACATGTATGTCATAGTTCAGTCATTACTGTATGCCCTTACCATAGTAGAGTTTAAAAACAAAGAACAATACCCTTTTAGTGGGTAAATGTAAATGAAAATATATGAAAATGAGGAATCTTGTGATGCATTTGGACATACTTTTTGTGAAACCATGCACTCTCTGATCTCTCACTGCGCAGACCTGTACACTGACTCCACACGGACTGAGCCAAGTGGGGTGAGTCATGCCGCAGGAGTATGCTACTGGATGTAAAACAGAACAGTAGTTTCCTGCTGAGTCAAACCCGCAACTCTCATTAAGTCATTAAGCTGTAATTAGCCTGTATGTTAGCGGATAGGTAGCAGCAGTAATCGCCAGCTGCTGAAGTCTGCTGTCAGGCGTATAGTGCTCTGGTCTCTTAACATCAGCTTTTTACCGTTTGATCGGGTTATTGATCCAATCAGTGTTGTCTTTGACATGCTGCATGCACGCTGGCTAAAGCTTCTGCTTTCGTAGACCGTTACATCAACTGCCGGTCATCCTGTGCACACATTAGTGTTTGGCTCAGAGTCCAGACCAGGTTCTGGCAGCATCTCTTCCATTCAGAGTGATGAAGAAGCACTGCGTGTCCGTACCCTAGCAACAGACAAGCCCATAAATCAGCACCAAGTGAAGGGAAATGCAGGACAGACTAAAGACAGGCAGAGGTCTTTTGTAAGTACGAGTGTTTTTCTAACAAAACACTCCTCTCTCTTCTCATGTATCCTTCCTTTACTCTTCTCTTCAATCCAGAGTGCAAGCACTGTGGCCTTTTGGTTTTCACGTACAGCAACATGTAATCAAACTGAGCCAGAGAACCATGTAGTGGAGGATTTTGTATGAATTTGTATATACTATATCTTAGGGAGTTCCAAAGTTCAGGAATCACAAGTTTCTTAGAGGGCTATATGGAAAAAATGATAAACAGTGATCAGGCTAACATTATGACCACCATCTTAATATTGTGTAGGTCTCCCTTGTGCCTCCAAAACACCTCTGGCTCATCAGAGAATGGACATGGGCCTTCTGAGGGTGTCCTGTGGTGTCTGGCAAAAGAATACTGTTAGTGGAGGCCCCTGGGTCCTATGGGTTGAGGCGAGGGGCCTCTGTGGAACATCCCACAGATACATTTACTAAATTTGGAGGCCAGGCTGTTCTTCATGTTTTTTTTTTTTACTTGTTCCTAAACCATTTTTGTGCGTGTGCCTGTGTCAGGCTGCATCCTGCTGGGGATGGCTGCTGCCATCAAGGAGTGTCATTGCTATGGGGTGGGGGTGCCTGGTCTGGTCTAGGTGGGTGCTACAAGTAACATCCACATGAATGCCAGGTCCAAAAGTTTCCCGGCAGAACATTGTATTGTCACAAGATGGTCAGTATTATTTACTTCTCCTATCGGTGGTTTTAATGTTGTGGCTGATCAGCGTAGGGCTGGAGTAGTTGTAGTTGACGTGACCATATTACAAATACAGCAATCACACACTTTCAGTTTGTGCATGTTTGGCTGATGATTTCAAAATGAAACAGTGATGATGTTCATTTGAATATATTCAGGTCAAACCTTTAAGACAGTGGCAATTCTTTTTTTTTGTCAATTTGTCAGCTGTTCAAATCAAGAAAACACCTGAGGTTTTAAATGCCACCTCTCCTCTAATCTCTTTTGGTCATAATTAAATGGCAGGAGCAATCTCCTGAGCTCTGTGTAACAGCAACTGCTGCCACAGCCGTTACCTTTTTTACAGTACACTTTTAAATGATGCAGTAGAGTGAATGTTTTAGAAAAAGCATATGTTGTACATGTACAATTAGTTTGGCTTAGGTGTAAAAGTTAATAGACAAAAAACATACAGTTGGCAAATAAACCATGAAGCATGCCACTTGGCTATCCCCTGAGGCTGCTGGCATGGAGGAAATATAGTGTCACAGTGTTTGGAAAACTTCTATTGTCAGTAATGTGTGCAGCATCTTATGACATCATTCCTGACATTTGGGACACTTGCTTGAGGCCACAACTGAAAATTAGAGAGGTGTCAGACGCAAAATGTCTATATAAACTCATCCTTTCCTGTAAATGTAGCTGTTTTGACCTGATGACCTTACCCCTCTACCTGGGAAAGCCCTAATTGCGCCATCAGCAGATACATCCAATGCTCAGCCTCCATTTGTGGTTAATGAGGCTGGTGCGCATCAAAGCTTTGGCTTGAACAAGATGTTCAGAGCTGTCGTGAACTGTTGTGAGGTGTTCTGATGTGGTGTTCTGATCTGCCATGACCTCGGGGGTCGTTTGTCACCAACCTTAATGGGGTAGCTCTGAGTGAGTGTTGATGGTAAAGGGCTTCAGGGCCTGGAACTGAACCAGCGGTGGCCCAGCCAAGGCAGCAGCTGCACGAAGCACATGAGGAGCTGATGGCAGGTAGAGCAGGTGCTTTCCTCCAGATGAGGGGTTTTTATCGAGCCCTAATGACACACAGATTATGAGTGGCTGCTAAATATAAGTTTTTATTCTTTAATAATTTCAGAGAGACTTTAATCCTGATGTGGAAACATGTGCCAAAGGGGTAGGAGAAAGGAAAGCCAAGAAAAACTGGTGATTAATTAAACATATGCCAGCAAGATCAAAGGTGAGTCTTTAAGAAAGGGGGGCTGTTATTGTCCCCAGTCTTAACACGAGAAGCTTTATTTTGCTTATTATAACTTATATTAACTTAATATTACTTAATATTAACTTGTCTATATAGCTTAACAGTTGATGCCCCATTTGCTTTCCAAGACATGATACCTGTTTGGCATAACGTATGCTATAGCCAGTTTCATTAACAGCTCTTTAATTAGCTGGCAAATTATAATTATTATTATTAGTAAAATATAGAGTATTGTGCTTATGATATAATACTGCATCAAACTTTATTTAATTTCGCACTCAGGCATATTACAACAGTAGCTCACAACTTTTTGTACTATCTTTATCTTAGAGGTGAGGTGTGAAATGCGTATTTTATGGATGTGACTGGCCGCAAACAACCTTTTTAGAAGAGTACAAAAATACGTGCAACAATGCCGTCCCCAGCCTCCACACAATCATAGTAATACTCACACACATCACAGAACGACCACAGATTATAGGCCACTTCTTCAGTAATTACTACTGGCCAGGCCTAAGGCATAATCTTGCAATTTCCTCTGTGACGCGCAAAGCATGCAACTTCATATATTCACCCGACTCCGCATGGATCCCCACGTTCTTTTCAACCTTGGAACACATACTTGTGATTTTTTCAGATAAAAGATTAGCCATTACCTCAAGCGCGCCTGC
This sequence comes from Chelon auratus, assembly GCA_030220025.1. Taxonomy (NCBI): domain Eukaryota; kingdom Metazoa; phylum Chordata; class Actinopteri; order Mugiliformes; family Mugilidae; genus Chelon; species Chelon auratus. The sequence goes on from JASGAT010397852.1 coordinate 4,985, forward strand.
GTTTCAAAAAACAAACACTGTTTATGTGGGTTAATTTCCTCGTGGCTATGACGACTGAGCGTTCACCTTCCTCCTCTTTGGTGTCAACACTGCTTGCTGCTTCGGAGAGGAACACCCACTGAATCACACATCTTCAGTGTGCGAGATATGTCTGCCAGCCAGTTAATTTTCCATCTCCGACAAGCTTGTAATATAAGGAAGTTTTAATTAAGATATTCGATTTCCCTGAATGTTTGGTTAATGTCTAATTTGCAGATTTAGCTGTAAGTCAATTTCAAGTACATGGTGTAGCTATTAGAATAAGGATTTGAAAATAATGTCTTCAGCGGCTGAGTAGGACTGCCACTGATTTGCAATTGTAAAATGAGAGAATCTCGCCTTTAACTGAAGGCTTTACTCGACACGGATTGAACTACATTCAGAGGAAAGTGGACTTTCTAAAACAGGGACAGTTAGCCTAACACTGTGGTTGAATGTGATAAAAAAAAAAACACTTTCTTTCTATCTTTGTCGTCACATCATCACCCCAATGGAGAATGTGGCCATGGTGTAGCTACTTTGAGCAATAGGTGGTTGCCATCAACGGTCGTTAGCTGCCTGCCTAGACATCCCCCTTCCACCTTAGCTCCACTCATGCACCACCTCTTTAGCTATTTTTGAATTACCTGGGAGTCAGGTGCAGTCAAGCGCTGCCAAGATGGCGACAGATGGAACCCCCACACTAAGCTGCTCTTAAGGTGGTGTCGCAAACTTTGTCCGTTGCCAAATGGCCTGGTCCCCTCATGTTGCTCATTTTGCAGCATTTAGCAATTTTCTCTTCATAATCTCCCTCTGCTTCACCTTTTCTTCTGAACATCCATTTCAAGTGGTTTGTCTTAATGTTTTCACAGCAGGTAGAGGTGCCATGGAGAGGCACAATGGCCTCGTTGCTGGCGCTTGCACCATCGCTGTCTGCATCTTCTCATTTTGGACAGGTCTGTCTTCTTGACATTTGGCAAACAATCAGCTGCAAAAATTGGACAAATGACAACATGTGACAACTGAAAATTACTCTAGGATGTTGTGGCATTCAGCCATGTTATCATGGCTTTCTCCTTGGTGGAGAAAGAAGACATAATCTTCACCAAGCACCTGGTTTCAGGACAGGGCCTGTGGTTCAAGGAGAGATGCCTTGTCAGTTTATTACTACAGGACTATGCCAACAGAGGTATGAAACCGGACAAAGCTGTTAGTAGGTATGTACTATTTGGTTGGAGTTCTTAAAATGCAAAGGCAAATATGAAAGGCTTACGGAGACACATACACACACACCATCATAACACCAGCTCACTGCCTTGAGGCCTGGTTGGTTTGTAAAACCGGGAAACAACTAAACGTCTTCCTTGTTCCAGTAATGTTACCTTGTAGTCCAGAATTAACTAATCTGCATAAGCATCATAAGCAGAGCTACCGGCTGCAGCTGAGCCCAAAACAACTGCGCTGTAATTCCACACTAAATATTACACACATACAAAAAAAAAGAGAACAGAGAGAGAGAGAGAAAAAAGAAATGTTATGAAAAAGGGCGAAGAAGCAAAGAGATCAAAAAAGAAAGCAAGTAAAGTTGATCAGATGTGAAAGGTCAGACAGTCTGCCTTGTTAGTGCAGGAAGCTGTTGCCCTGCCTTTCCCCATATGTTGCTGACATTCTGCAGACCCATCTACCTCTGCTTTCTGGCATGAAATGTAGACGCGTGTTCTCCTCAGTCCTTATCAGCACAGCGAGTTCTTTACTGAGAGGCCCCAGGGCAGGTTGAGGTGCTGAGAGGTAAGGTGTCGTCTGTTCAACAAAACGTAGGCTATTTTTAAAAATAGCACATTCAACAAGTCATGCACTTGCCTGCTTAATGATTACTTCTTTTAACAGCACAATAACAAATAGGCCATAATATGTGGTTCTACTTTATGGACTGAAAAGAATACAAACGCAGTCGCATTAATCTATAAATGAGTTTTAATAGAGGAATTCTGTTTTAAACATGTGTTTGTCTTTTTATGGAGTGTTTCATAAAACTTGAGACAAAGAAGAGCACTGGCCTAATTGATGAATTAATCAGCAAACAAGAAACTTCAAACACTTTATTACAAAGCACGCATATAACCCTTTATTGCATATTCTTTGTTGTATGAGGGATTTTCAATATGAGGGAATTAGTGGTCATAACTGTGCTATGCCATCACCCAGTTTTCCCCTAACAAGATATGCAGGGGTGGAATTTAAATCTGAGCATCTTTAACTATCATCCAGTCTCTGTCAAATAATGAGTCATTCAGTGAGAGAATTTCAAAGTCAGTAATAAAGCGAGGAAGGAAAATCTGTTGCGGCACCACAAGAGTTAGACACGACACTGACACCTAGTGTTAGAGCAAGAAACTTAAAGCACACCACACGGGCTGCTCGCATCCACTTTGTTAAGGATGTGTTGCAGCAACACAAGACGATGCCTGTAAGGGATACTTTATAATTCAAGAAGATTTATATAGGTATGAAAAACACAAGCAGAGAAGTAGCAGTTCTCTGTATGTTTGTATTTCCCACGCTGAATTGTCAAAACACACACAAGAGACGCTTGAACCAAAATATGAATTAGAGAAGAGGTGAGTGATGCTGATACAACTGTACGTGTCATTGTTCCCCAAACCACACAAAAACAAACACAAATGCCATCACAGTATGTCTAAAACACACAAATATGTATACACACACACACACACACATGCACAGTTGAGCTTCTTAAAGCCATGGAGCAGAGAGTGATAATTATGCGTGTAAATTCCAGGACCCCTCTCAGCAGCTCTGTCGGCTGGTGTTGAGAGCTGTGTCCTACTGGCCCTGATGGTAACGCTAGCCCACATACAGCCAGCTGTCACTGCCTCTCGCCCATATCGCACACTTTCACTGCATCACTGACGCGTTGGCACAATCTAGTATAAACATGTGTGTGCTTAGGCTGAAAGGAGGGATAACCGCAGGAGTAGATGCACACTGGTGAGGCAGCATTAAGGGATGTTAAGGTATGTCTTCAATGGAAACTTTTTTTTTTTCTTAAATTTACACAAGTTTAAATCAAAGAAATAATAGTAATGGACAAAAATTCAAACTTAAAGGGGAACTACTGTTTTTTACAACCTGGAGCTTATTTCTGGCATAAAATATGATGGTTTACTCACCCATATAACTACTGCGTAAATTGTAGTCGTTCGGGAGATAATTAGATCAGCATATATCCATGTAGTGGGAGTGACTGGAGCGCCGAAACACAGCTTCTAAATGACGCATTATCTGTCACGAAACTCATTCATTTCACAAATATTTTGTTATCGTACACTACTGCTATTCCCCGTTGTGTCCGGAGTTACCTGTTATCATCATCCGGGGTCTGTAGATTGACCTACAGACCTCGGATGATGTTTTCTGACCTGGATGCTGTCATCTCTGAGCACTGTGTGCACCCGCGACGGTCGGCTTGTTTACCAGTAATTTGCTACTGCTATTTTTTTTTCAACATGGCTGAATATTTTTCCAATTCTGTGGTTGTGGACGAACCATAGCAGTAGCAAATTACAGGTAAACAAGCCGACTGCGGTCAGAGATGGCATCATCCAGGTCAGAAGACAACAAGTGTGCCACATAGTTGACAAGTAGAAAAGATCCAAGTGGAAAAGGGCTGTCTTGAGGTAGGTTTACTACATACCTGCACATATCTTGTCTCTGGTGTAAGTATAATGGTTGCATTACAACAAAAGCATCTCACTGATCCAATAAAAATACCAGGTGCATGGCGCAGATTCCTGCTTTTCAAAACTTTTCAAATCTTTGCCCATGGTGCAATGACAGATTTGTTGTATTGAGCACACATATCAGACACTACCTCTCTGTTTGCTTACTGTGAATCGTATCAACAGATTGCTTATCTGGTGTCTTGTTTAGCAATCATCTCACCTTTGGGAGACTTCTTCGTCAAACCCGATTGCGTTCCGAAAGAAAAGTTTTGTCACGTGTCGAATATTGTATGAGCCTGTGTGCAGCTCGGGGCAACAAATACCTCATGTTAAATCAAGAGGGAAGAGTTACATTATGAAACTATGACTGCAAGAAGGAAATGAACATCCGTCTTGCACTCGTTTATATCAACATACACTGACATTGATGAGGTGTCATGATATGACCAAACTGACCTCTTCCTTCAGTGATCAACCCAGGAGGACCTCCATGAGGTCAGCACTAAGACCACCACAACCACAGAAAGAGTTTTTTCTCCTTCACTTTCTCCCATGGGAATTACAGCAGTGTGTTTTCCCTTTCTAACTGAATGTTTATTCTGGTAGGCATGGTGGTGGTTTGAAGTGTGACGTGCAATGAGCCAAAACTGCCATGAACACATTCCTCCCCATACCTGACTGATGAATGGTAAGCATGTAGATAGTGCGTGCTGCTGAACCACGCCAAGGCCAAACCTCTGGGCTGCTGTGCGTCCCACTTGGCNAAAAAAACGTTCATGACAAACATCAGGCTGAATTCACATCTGCATCTTGAGGCAGGGTGTCTGGGATGCCGAAAAGAAGAACGCAATTTATTGAACACAGCTCATGTCTGGCTGGGCAGATGGCAATCACATAATGCAACTATTTTAGCATCACAGTGGCAAGCAGGAATCAGCTGGTTTAGTCTGGGAGGTGACTAAGAGGCACGAAAGAAGAGGCAATAGAGAGCTCTGTGGGGACTGGTCTGGACCAACCTAGCCTATACCAAGCTGTCAGCAAAAGAGGCAGATGACAAACACAGCAGAGTGGAAGAGAGGAGGGTGGGTGGTGATGTGGGGAGTGGGAGTCCGATTCCTGTTACATCATCTGCGGCCGAGAGACAGTGTGGCAGACTTATCTGTCTGTGGTCTCGGGTGGCATTTTGTCTGGACTAGCAATGAGTCACACTTTCTGTTTACCTCAACATGAACCCATCCCTGAAGCTTCTCATTCGCCATCCAACAGCCTCCATTCACCAGCCGCATGAGGGCCGGTAGCAGGGTGGCTTCCACCAGCGGGTTGGCATGCGATGCCAGGAATGTGCTGTGCCCACACCTTGCTAAACCATGACACCTTTCCTGTGGTGTAGGAGCTGGTTTCTTTCAGAAAGCTCTCAGCTGGAACCAGGAGAGTAAATATAGCCCTTCTACTGTAGCCGCGCTCTCTCTCTGGAGCAGACTTAGGTCAGATGCTGTTGAAAATACTGTTCGACTGTTTGTTTTTGCCTGCTGAGGTGCCAGATTTGTAGGATTTGCCCCATGAGATAATACATTAATTCAAGGCTGTTTAGACAAGCACAGGAAAGTGCTTGGACGAATGTTTATTACACTTTTCTGTGACAACTTAACAGACTATCTGAACTGACCTGATGTGGCAAAACCCCATGCAGCCACCTGGTTCTCTACGAATGTTCAAATAAACAGAGGCCTTTGCTAGTATCAAGTCTGCTCTGTAGAGGAGAACTAGTGTTCACATTTTGGAACAGAAGGCTGAAATATAAGAATGAATCTTCAGTACATCTGGAGGCTGATGTTACTTAACTGGTATTTCAGAAGGAAAAACACATTTATACTGACTACACAAATGCATGAATACAGTGGATGCATATTGAATCTCAGTGTGACCCATGGTTATTTGTTCATTAGATTTTAGGTTAGTAGGATAGGACTGGTGATTTCCTATTATACCTGCCATCGTTTCTTTATTTAGGTTGTTGGAGCGGCTGTGGCTCAGTAGGTAGAGCGGACTGTCCACGAACCAGAGGGTTAGCGGTGCCACATGCCGAAGTGTCCTCAAGCAAGACACTGAACCCCCAGTTGCTCCCAGTGCGTGGCACTGGTGTGTGAACGTATGTGTGCTTGTGTGAGCGAATGGGTAGATGTGTCTGTGACTGTAAAGCACTTTGAGTACCAGTAGGTAGAAAAGCGCTATATAAAAGCAAGGCCATTTACCATTTAAGCCACTTGAGCTTTCTGCCTTTCAGATGCCTTCATTAAAAACTCTCACTTGAACGTATGTCAGTCTTGATACACTTCTTTATATTGACTTCTTTATATTAAATGTTTAGTTTAAAATATATAAATTTCTTAGGTCACGAAACTTAACTGGATTCATTCTTGAATCGAGCCAATCAGGACTTGAGCTCCGAGTTGGACACAAGTAAATATGCAGGAAGACGCCCACTCACTCAGTGAGTGAATCAAGTCATTTGTTTGAGGGGATACGCTCACATGGAAGCTATTGTTTTTTTTGTTTGTTAGTGAGGTTTTTTTTAGCGCTAACAGCTAATGTAGCCAGGAGTTACCACAATATAATCAACGGCCAAATTCCTTACATGGTTACACTTACGAAGCCACACGGACACAAACACGCTCCTTAAAATTGTTTTAACAGACTCCCGCAATAAACACAAATGCAGGATTGCAGTTGCGTTGGCTCAAATGAGAGGAGACTGTAAAGACTTGCCTGTGCTTTTGCAAAAACATGTGCGAATGTAGTAATTTGATCGCTAAATGTACAACATAATGGGTGAGCAGGGCCTTGGCAAAATATCCCTGGGGGCCTCTCCAACCAGCATTCATCCATTAACTTAAAAATAATCTCACTTTAGCTTCCATTTTATCCACATTCTTTCAGCCCGCCAGCTAAACTGACAAGTTGACTAGAGGTGGCGTCTCAGTGGATTGGTCATGCACAATGGAGCTGGACACACTGCTCTGAAAGATGAGAACTGATGTTAACTATCAAAGGAAGAACAAATGAAATAATGTGACGCTAGCAGAAGTTATTTTATTCAAATGTATCTAGCCAAAGTTAAGGCTAAACTATACTGCATTCAATTAGCTTTTAGTTATTATTATTAATCGTGAATATCAGCTCCAGTTTTGCTTTCTCTTCTCCATTCATGTACACAACATGTAACAGGTTTGAGTGTTCAGAGTTGTGTAAGGTGGGGGCCCCTTCTGCTGTCATTGATAACCTAGCACATTGCCGCTGCTTAAAGCTTATCAGCCCTCTGGGGTGCTGCCTACTGGCCAGCGGCCCCAAACAGTTGCACGCCTTTCCTGCTGACAAGCTGCACCCCTGTGAGTGAGTAGCAAGTCCAGGTGTAATCCTGAAGTGTAGATCTTTTAAGGGACAGCACTTATAGTCACTAATGTTGGGCATTATTAGGAACTCTGTTCAGCAATATGGTTCCGAGCGGGATTACCTAGAGCAAAAACCAAAAAAATTAATGAACCCATTACGACCCAAGGGCCACCTCAGACGTTGTAACCACTAGTTGTCTGACAGACAGAGTAGTCATGCACATGATCCCTGAAAACCATTTATGTGCAGATTAAACTTGCAAGATAACATGTTAGGTATTTATCTTTAAAATAATATTTTATCAGCTTCAGATGCAATGAGGGTAGGTTTATGCTATGCAAAGTTAACTGGTGGAGCTCCATGACACAGACAACAGAATATAGAAAACAGAGCATATATATTTCTGTCTAACATGGTGCCTATGACGATGGAAAATAGCAGTGCCCAGGCTGCACACCTCTGTCCATAACATCACTAGCACATTACCGGTTTACCAGTTTATTGTTGATGACTACAACTACTAGGCAGTGGCAACAACTACTAGGCAGTGGCTCCTGTGACCCTCCATGAGCAAGTTCAACATTAACCAGTGATGACAACCTCCTCAACTGGTCAGGAAGCCCCATCAGTGGCACACAAACTGAGATTAGTGGCTCATCCCCAGTGAAAAGAGCCCCTGGCACTTTGCCTCACAGTCCAAATCTAAACCAGCAGTGCTCTTGCGAGAGTGACAGGGCTTGGGCCGCCGCTGCGTTAGCCCCCTCCCTCCCTCTGCCAGGCAAATGCCTCACCCATATCTTCTTTTGTATCCCTTCCTCCCTCGGACTGTGACATCCATCTAAATATCTAAATCTGCATTTTGTTTTCCCAGTGCAAAATAAAACATGCAAAAGAGGGACAGAGAAGAGTATTAGATGTGATTTACGCATCAAACATAGTGTTTGGAAAATTCCCTTACTCTCATGTTAACAAACTGGAGGCCCATATTTTGCAATAACAAACTATGAAACTGTATCCATTCAGCTATTAATCGTGACATTCTTCTTTTTCTATCTATCTTGGGCCAGAGGAAAAATCAGCTTGCTTCTTTATCCATGTTATTCTGGTCTAAATGAAGGAAAGCACATTTAACAAGACAATGATAGAGCCAATCAGGAAAGCCAGGCTTTGCATTTATTATAAGAATCCCAACAATGGTCCTGGATTCATGCCGCGGGGATGAGGCCACACTTCCAGTAGAGCAAGACTAATCACGAATGCAAATAGGCCCAATGAAAGCGATGGGAGCGAGAGAGGTGCTGCCGCATCCTTTGGTAAACCTCTGGGAAACAGCACTTGGCACGTCCCAGAGGATCTACTTATCACTCAGAGAGACTTAAACGCACTAGCTGCTGAGACAAGTACGTATCGCTGCCAACCAGACAGAGAATGAGAGGGTAAATGAAACCGAGGCAACGGGAGATTAGCAGATAAAGTTTGCAAAAAGGCAGTGTAATCATCTCTGCTAATTTGCAGTTGGAGGCAACCAGATACACTCATTAGCAAAGGAATAACTTTACAAGCAGAGCGTGCTGTAAAGCTGTACACATCGTAAGGAGAGATGTCACCAGACTTTGACAAAATGCTTTGGAGAGATGAGCAGGCTGTGAGGAAGAAACCTTTACGCACGACGTGACAGCTTTATTGGGATTGATCATGTTTGAGTTGTGTGGTGAAACCTCCGGAGGGGTATCACTAACACGAGTCTGGCAGTGCAACCGATATTTCTTCATCTCAAGCTAAACTCCGAGCCTGGCATTCTTCATTATTACTGGCGATTGTTGCCTATGCAATCATATGCAACAGGATATATTGACGGTAAAAGCCTGTAGATTGCACAAGCTTCCAACAGACACAATAGACGGCGTATAGACACAATGGCAAGATTATTTCTCAAATGCGCGTCGAGTTATCCAGACATAAAACAGATCTCACGCATATATTGACCAAAAATATATAATGAACATGTTAAGAATCAAATGTATCAAGTGTTAAGGAAGTTGTTATGCTTTATTGTGCGATTTAGAAGTGTGTTTATGTTTGAGGAGATCAGGTACTGGTTTAAGTGGCTGCACCGTCCATGGCTGAAAGTGTAAATCAATAGTCAGAGATTTAGATGTAGTATAATATGACTCCTGGAACGGAGTCGAACCATTCAGAGCCGAAAATATGTGGAACGAGGAAGAGTGTGCCAGTTCACACTAAAACATAAGCAAATACTCAATGAACGAGCCAGCTTCCAGGAAAAGCCAGAGCCCAGTGGAGATAGCTGCTAATCTGAGCATGAAGCAGAAACCCAAACAGAGGGCGACCGCAGGGAAGGCCACCCGAGCACAACGGCCAAATGCATCAGACACCTTCGGGTGATACCGAACCGCAGGACGAGCAAGAGGCCTGGGAGCGAACGGCAAAGGCAGTGCAGCTGGAACCCACTGCTGAAATAACTGACCGCACTGAGAACGTCAGCGAAGAATAACCAAACATTCGCTGAGTGCAAGAAACAAAGATCTCTATATGCTACTACAAAGGGTGTACAGAGGATTCAACAAGTGCCACTGCTGAGCATTACACAACTGGACAACATTCCGCTAGTTTGTCTGTATAAAATGAATCTTAAATGGCATTAAAATAGTCATGCAGATTCGGGGAATAACAGCTTTTATTAGGGGTTTGTTTGCCAAATGAGACAGAGCGTTCAGAGAGGAAACCGCACTGTATTGTGTAAGAGTCTGTGGTACTACAGTTGATCATTAACATTTTGTCACTGGTTAAGGCATGTACTGTTGGGATAAGTTGTTTAATGTCGATCTGAGACTGAAAATGTGTAGAATTATGCCTGGAGTGGGTTCAGTCAAAAGCCTCAACACAAAGACTGCATTTCGTCTGCCACTTCTCTGGGTCATACAAAAGACAATCTGGGAACTATTCGGCTATTATTTGATGACTTAGGTCTTGTCCACATGTACAGAGAGATTTTTCTATTGGGTCACCCAAAATGAAATTGAAGATGGAAGATTGAAGACCTTTGTCAATTAAAATATTGAGGTGATTTGGTCAAATATGGTCAAAATATGAGTGATACAGGTTAACTTGGTAACAGAACTTTGGACACTTTATAGTTAATGTTTCATGAATGCAGAACAGAGACTTCAATATAAGCAACAGAGCTCACTGTTCCATCAAACATACGCACAACAATGACTCACAGAACTGACCCGGAAGGCTGCTTTTTCTGAGCCTTCTGATTGGATTATACAGTTTGGCATTATCTTGACAGAGCTTAAATTATAATTTTGCATTTTTACATAATTTTCCTTTTTTTTTGAGAACTAAAGTTCTCTATATCCTGTTTTTTTTTTTTTCTTTTTAAAAAAAGCCTGTGTATGTACAAAGATGCCTTTGGAGGCAACAACCAGTCTTTATGGGCTTCCAGTGTCATTGCGAGTTGGAGTTGGGAGACAAGCTCTAGGACTGTTTACACTCAGTTGGCTTTGTTTAAGGTGTTAGCTTGACAAATATAACTAGTTATCGTGGTAGTCGACAGGTTATCGCAAGGTGTTCTGTCTCATTTACTCTCCATGCTGAGCGTTTACCTGCCTGCATTCACACAAATGTGACTGATACTGCCTGGACTACAAAGGGAAACAAGAAAATCTTTGGACTTTGTAGAGTTCTAGAAACAATAGTGCGATAATCTTCTCCTCCACAGACATGATTCTGCTGCAGACAAACAAACAAAAAAGAAAATGTCCTGGCTGTCCGCTGCCTCACTTCTTTGCTTGCCATGTGACTATGGAATGTTTGTTGATTTTTCCTTGATTAAACTTTTATAAAAATCAGTTCTCATGATATTTGTCAGTCCTGGTTAAACTGACATCCCACAGTGGTCTGAAAAGTGATTCACTTATGTCTGATACAAAATTTATTGTGGTAAACTCCTCTCCTATTTGTGTGGATCTTCAGCGTTCTCTCTCTGCATCTGTCTCTAATTTTGCATCGTCTCAGCATGCTAAATGTGTCTGAAGAATTGATTTTCATTTTCTTGAAAAAAATGACTATATGAAAGAGTGTAAAGTGCACCCGCTCTAATTCTGTCAATTCTGTTATTCTCCAAAGGGTGGATACTTCATCCCAGGAAATATCATAAAACAGTGGGCACCACAAAACACTGCATCAATCTCTCCCAACGTAAACAACTATGACATTATTACAGTGCCACAACAATGAAAGGAAATACGATTGTTTACTCACCCATATAACTTTGCTGTTATTAGGTGTCGTTAATCAGATATTTACATCCGCGTATATCCATATAGTGGGAGTAACTGGGGCACCGCAACGCTGCCTCTAAATAACGCATTATCTGCTGCATTATCTTGGTGAAATGAACGAGTTTCGCGGCAGATAATGGGTTATTTAGAGGCTGTGTTTCGGTGCCCCAGTCACTCCCACTATATGGATATACGCGGATCTAAATATCGTCCGAACGACTCCAAATAACACCACAGTTATATGGGTGAGTAAACGAACGTATTTTATGCCAGAAATAAGGTCCAGGTTGTAAAAAACGGTAATTCCCCTTTAATGCAAGGAGAGTACACACTTATCCTGGGATCTTTTCTAGTTTTTATTTTTTTTTTTGTTAACAGTTATCAAGGTGGAACATATGATACATTTATGTGTCTACAATGTGGCCCCACAAATACGCATCCCAGCAGCCTGCCTCGTTGCAGAAAATACAAGGCATCTGTGGTGTATTTAATCACACGTCAAATGGACATTTCTAAGTAGCTGCACTGCCCCATGGTGCCTTACTATAATACATTATATAAAAAATGGGAAAACTGCAAAAAAACATGTTTTTCTTTAGAATCCAAAATGATTATCATCCATACGTCATTCAATGAACCGCCAATCCACCAAAATCCACCAATGTCCAAGCATTCCTTTCACAAAGAAAAGGGCAATAACAGAGAAGGACAAAAACTCTTCTCACACTGCTGTAATTCATATTGACAGGAAAACAATAACAGTGTGGTTGTTTCACAAACAAGTGGAAAAACTCCAATTTGGGCTTTCCCCAGATTTTTGTTTGTGGAAAAGCCTGTTTGTCCTCAATATGTCACATTCTTCTCCATCAGTGGCACGACGCACCACATGGCCTCGACCTAATGTTGTGGCTTTCCGCATAGGAGTAGTCAGACGCACATTTCGCGCAGCCATGTGTTGCGCTGATAAATTCCTGCAAGCTATTTTGCTGGAATGTTCACACGGTCGTCAGAAATAGCATCCTTCGAGTGTCGGGATACATTCTTAAAGATTCTTGAAGCGTTGTACCGAGCACGCACACTCACTCACACACGAAAAGGCATCCAAATATATTATTGCCCACCCATAAGGAAGTAAGCACCACATGAGAAAATAATACAGTAAACAGGAAACATGGGCGTAAGTAAATGCATTCTGCAGCTTCAGCTCTAGTCTGTCCTCAGCACAGCATCTATTTCTGGACAGACTGAAAACAGTCAACAGGCTATCACTGCTAAAAAGGTTCCACTCCATGTTATGGAGTGGAATAATATTGAATTATATAGTCATATAAATGACAAGTCTAATAATTGACACTAGATATGTAAATGTAATATTTGTGAGCTCGGTAAGGCCACAAAGGAGTTCAGTTTTCCACTTTATTGTCCACAGCTGTCTAGTTGAATCACTGGCACTGTAGATTGGCGAGTGGGCAATGTTTCTTTTTCTACTTTTTTTTTTTTTTTTCTTGCAGACCTGGCGCATTGCCAGCTTTGGGTTCCTGTCATTATCTGAGCTTTGTGTCTCAGTGAAGGCCACATGCACGGAATGAATAGGCAACTCTTTTCCATTAAAATAATACCCTCATCAAGTGGGCTCCTGTCAGCAAAGTTGTGTCTCTGCCCAACTGAGCTCCATGCTTCAAGACAGGCCTGGAATTTTAATTGTTTCACAGGAATCAGCTAGTTAGGCATTCAAACAGGCCGGCGCGGGACAGCTTTCAATGACGGATGATGAGCAGATAGAAAGCAGGGATTTAGGAAATGTTGCCGTAAATTAATCTGGGACAAAATGCGGCTTTGGAAGGTTTTGCTTTGTTGAGATGAACTACAAAAGGAAGACTACAAAGAGGAGTGGACTTGAAAGAAGAGGTTAAAAGGAGGATGAGAAGGGGGCTTGCTAAAGGAAAGATGCATCCTTTTCAGTCTCAGGGAGATTAGACATTTTCTTCAAGTGACAAAACACCTTATTAACCTCCGCCTGACCTCTGAGGATTGACCTTTGACTTGTGACCTCGACACTGCTGCGCTTTACTCCTGTTGGGAGTCATCAGCATGAGCCTTTCCATTAAAACTAACAGTTGTGCCAAAATGCTGAAGGAGAGAATGTGACAATTGTCTGGGTGTGTATGGGACAGAAGATGGAGGAACGGACAGAAGGGGGGTTCCAAGAGAGAGAAGAGTTTAATTAGACACAGCATCCCTGGTAATCCACTCGCCCCCATTCATAAAATGAACAAGGGTGGGAGGGATGGGCATGGAGAGATGAGAAGTTTTTAACAAGAGGTCAGAGAAACTTTGGCTTAGAACATGGGCCTTTATCAAATCCACTAGCAAATCCGCAGATTAGTCCATTCCATTGTTTTCAGGAAGTCTGCTCCCACCAACCCAGAATGCAGGAGGCGGATTTAGGAACTTTGCAAGAGCTCCAAGCCACTGAACTGGATGGCGAACTGTGCATGTGTATATGTGTGTGCATGTGTGCGTGTGCATTCACGTGTAATTGTGTGTACAAGTGTGGCCACACGTGTGTCTGCGTCAGAGTGTTCTTGTGGGGATGACACAGTGAGGAAGGGGTTGTCAGGAAGCCTCGAGCTCAAACATGAAGCCCCGACCAGAAAATTCCAACGATCGCTCATGACTTTCTGGCCACCAAAAGAAATGCAGACGGATGGCGGGCCACTTTCCCACTGTGACCTCTCCATAGATAATATGTACTTTGGAAACTGTCATCCCTCATGGTTTCATTAAACCTTTTTTGATATTTACACGGCCTGCTGGGTTGTTCTCTATGCAGAGTCGATTTGGTCAAAATGTGAAATTCTCCCCCTTGAACAAACACCACGCTTTCTTCCCTGCAGAGTCACGTTACCACAACTGAAGTCACTGGCATTTGATACAGAGTTACGGTCAAAACACTTGTGGACAGCAACAAAAGTCAGGGAACTGTGAATCAAATATGCATTTAATACAGTCGTACACACTGACGAAAGCCTTTTCTTTTTCCCTCCTCTTTCATTTACCTGCTACCATCACAATGTGTCTCCAGCACTATGCTTCCTGAGCTATTCAACCTGGGGAAATGGGGCATTGGAGTGATGACAAGGGGCAAGAATCACTGAGTGTGCTAAGGCACCGCTGAATCTGTCTTAGCACACTCCTGCACCTACTTAAAGTAGACCTCTTTCAACCCCAAAACCAGGATCTAGGAGAGAAAACACATTAGCTAAATAGGCAGAGAGCCGAGAGACAAAAGGCAAATGATTTATTATAGCTTTCAGCAGGAATACCAGCGGAGGAGTGCAGGCCCTCAGGTGCATTTCTGGCATAATATAGAGGAGGATAAGAGAGTCAGTGCTGAGAGATGCGCTGGAATGAGGAGCCCGGGAGCCTTTGGCAGTGGGAAAGGACAGAAGATGTTGGTAGCTCACCTTGCAGGTGGGGATTTCAGGGGAAGCCGACAGAACGTGCGCTCCGGCCAATGAAGGGTAGGTGGAAAACATTTTCGTGAAAGGGATCACAGTTGGTTTCTTAAACATCAAGTATTCATGACCCGCAGGCTGGCGGCTTTTGCTCTTGTCTGCCTTCACTGATTACAATCTAGAAAATACAAGACACCTTGACACCTGTGGGGAAGTACAGGGCACAAACGAGGGAGATGAGGCACCACTTCCCATGTGGAAACTTCACCAAGATAAATGAGATGTGTTTTTAAACAAAAGGGGTTAGCGGACACTTATGAGTAACACACACAAACCTCACGGACTGTCAAGAAATGAGTAAGTGACATATTTGAAACGGTCTGCTAAGAAACAAGTATTTTATGAAAAAACTACAGCAAGTGTAATATGTACTATAATATATAATATGATATTGAGAAATGACATGTAGGCTATCTGGCATCCACTGTAACCGCTCCACACAAACTACTGTCTTTATAAATTCTTCCTGAATAATTGAGCTAAGACAACTTAAGTCAAAAAGTAAAGGTCACATAAACAATAATTAATCACTGCTGGTAAAGCGTGAGATGTGCATAACTTCAAATAGACAAAAAATGTAACAGGCCGTAATAAAAATAGCCAATAGTCATCCTAACCCATATTCTAAATGTAACATACTGTATTTGTGCTTACTTTGTACCCCTTCTGCAGTGGGCTGTGCTGGAAATCCATCCATGTTAGGTATCAAGAGATGTAGTTATGTAACATCTAGTGATGTAGATGTTCGTCTGTCGTACGTCTGCATATAAAGACGGACAAACTCTCCGCTCTGAGTTTTGCCTCAGAGCGGTTGTGAAGCTCAGTCGGCTGGCTCTGGTAGTTGCCATCTTGGCAGTGCCTGTCCCCGCCTAACTTTGGGTTAACTCAAAAATGGGAAAAGAAGTGGAGTTTGAATGTAATAAGTCAAGTCAAGTGTCCAGTGCCTGGCCAGATAGCTAGCAACATGTGACTGCATCCACATGTTAGGCAACCACTCCCTTATGATACATTTAAGGCCCGATATAAAATACGGCTTAGTTATAGAAAAAAAAACAACAACTTAGCTTTAGAGACCAAATTGCCTTTGTACTAACCAGTATACATGTTTTCTTCTGCTGTAAAATTAGACATTTTAACATGGGATTTATGTGGATTGAGACACTTTCGATGCAGCCTTAAGTGGTGAATCTGAAAGCTCCAGTTTTTGGCTCTAAGTGCATTTTTTCAGCCCTAGAGGTTGCCACTAGAATTACCCTTACCTTGTCAGGACAAAATACGGAGGCTTGGCTGTTCCAAGAATTCTAATTCTAATTCTCACAATAAAATTGAGAGTAGTAAAATATTTCATTTAATGGCCTAAAATTATTGTTAAACAACTATCCATTTAGAACGCAATCAGCATTCAAAGGAATCTTTTTCACACTAATTAATTAATAATAGTTTCAATCTTAACACAGACATCTTAAAATCCAGCTAGTCGGTGAGGCATAGATCTTTATTGCACAACAGCACTGCATGTCATGACAATTCCTCACATGATAGCTGATTAGAAAGAATCCAAACTGTCATTTTAGTTATTTTGCGTGTAGAAACAAAGGTTTCTACCTTGTTTACTACTCTCTGCTATAGACTGTATATATGGTTTCCAGATGTTTTTTTTTCTTCTTTCAGTTTGGTAACCTTTGTACTGGAAGCTGTCTTAGTCATTACCATCACGCAATGAGCCAACAAATAAGAGCTTCGATTGAAGCCAGATGAAAACAGCAGTAGATTCAACAGCTAATTTGCTAAAGATGAGTTTAGCGTTGGCTGACGGACACATCCGCTTCCTAAAATGGACCTGTGGACTAGCTCCTGATTTAAAACAACAGTCTTGGCAACCACGTCATTTTGTGCAGATTTGTCAGATGTTTGAGTTAACACGCATACCGCCCAGTGGAACAAGTCAGGGGAGAAAACTGGATTGCATCAATGGACTTCATGAACCTCAATGCAAACATCTGCGGACCAGCTAGGTCAGCACTGGGCCGCACAGTGATGGCTGTGAAGACAGTTTTATTTTTTTGGAGACGGCCAAAATCTTTAGGAAATTATTTTGACTGTTGGGCAGTATTACGCATTGTTTAATGTAGACTATAAATCTACCCACTGATGAGTAAGACCTTCCCGGCTTCTTACCACCGCATAGCTGCTAATTCCCAGTAGTCTGGTGTTAACTGATTGGTGATGGCAATGTTAGACATGATTCTGATTGAAAACCGATCCTAAAAAAAAGCCACTCACACGCGAAAACCATTTTACCAAATGTTACAAACAAAAGTCCTCTTTTGAGGTTTTCTCAGAAACCCCGACATCATCTATTTTTAGCAGATGGCCTTTGTTCAGTTGTCAGTGAGAAAGTACAGCTTCACATTGGCCACATAAAACCTAGGAAAGGCTGTTACAGACTCTGCG
The DNA here is from genome assembly GCA_030220025.1 of Chelon auratus. Lineage (NCBI taxonomy): Eukaryota > Metazoa > Chordata > Actinopteri > Mugiliformes > Mugilidae > Chelon > Chelon auratus. The sequence goes on from JASGAT010397852.1 coordinate 22,418, forward strand.
AGAAGCGGGAAATTTGTTCTTGCTCCTAGGGCTGCGAGAACAAGAAAAAAGTTAGTTTTGGCCAGGTCATTTATATTTCACAAGAAACTCAAGTGCTGAGCTCCAGGGAAGTTCTCATAGGGCCCTCCCACTGCAGTATGCATCACGAGCGCTGAGCATTGTGGGGGATGAGGGAGACAGACATTGACGGACAAGGCACTCTTCTTATTATTTTCAGATGATCACGCCGTTCATTCAGCCCGCACCCACACACAACTTCCAATTTCTGACCAATCACAGAACAGTTGACGGATACAACACGAGAAAAAAAGTTCTGCCGGGCTGATGTGTCGAGAACAAGCTGTGAGAGCTCCCAAACGAGGGCTGCAAGAATATTTTGTTCTCACAGCCCGAGGAACAAGAACAAACTTCTCGCTTGCCGTGGTGAATGTAACAGTCTTAAGAAGACTTCCATGACCAAAAATAGACTGATCAAATGACTCAATTTTCCTCACATTATGTGAGGGACAGAGGCCATCTCTGTGTTATTGTCATCTGTAACTTGAAGGTGTAACGTTTCAAAATATAATCTGTGTGTTTTTAAATGGCTAACAAACTGATGCACGTGAGAGGAGAAATGATGAGGAGAAAAGAGGGCAGCTTCAGCAAAAGGGAATCCATTAGGATGGTAAATCTGGCTAATGTGCTGAACTCCAAAAAGGAGAGATGGCCATGAAACTGCCCAAGAGGAAAAGGTCAGACGAATATAAATTCAGAAAGAAAGGTTGTGAACACACACGGCCTAGGAGCCGTATTTACATTGGCGACGGTTTCTAGCGGTGGAGAGACTTCAAGGAGTTGAAAGGCCTGTAGACGGATGCGGAGGTTGCCCTGTTTCTGCTTGATGGGTGGGTGACATTAGTTTTGCTATGTTTAACAGAACTAAGAAACGGTGTTATTGCAGTGTAAGCTGTAGTAGCGGGAGAGTTGTGAGCGGCTGGTGTCGTTGCCCCGGTAATGCACATACATGAATTTTAGGGGCCGAGCTTCTAATGGAGGGCTGAATGGTTGAGTGTGCTGTTTTGGCTCGTGGGCTCAAATATCACCAGTCATTCTACAGGAGTGGATGACTGCACCTTTAAGGAACCCTTACATTAATCTATAGAGTCTTTCTTTACTGCAGAGATTGGCATTTTCACTGCCGATTTGGTTCTAGTTCTGCTACGTGCAAGATCACATGCTCTGTACTTGCAGAATTCATTAAGACTAGCTCCGAGAACATCTTCCTTACTTGGCTGGAAAACTAGATCAGCCTTTGTGCTGCAGTTAAACGCAGCCAAACAGAGGTGCCCACAACACAAAGTGTCGGTCAGTTTGGCTAAACAAACCAGGGTTTTTGTTTGGGTTTTGCCATAGTGTCACAGATGCCAAGTTACTCATTTGTGATGTCTGTAGCTGCGTCTGTGTATTTTCTCAATGTAAATCCTAGATGTGGAAAGGCCTGTGTTGAAAATAAACATGACTTTAATTACATGCAATTTGTTGTCCTCCCATGCACTGTAGTAAGTGACCAAGCCTCAGGAGCTTCTCTCCTTTCGGGTAATGCCTTCGCTCATTCACAGGGTCAAATATTAACATCCACCCTCCGCGTTCCTTTTCACACACATCTCACCAGTGTCAGGTCCTGCTGCAGTTCTAAAAACGTCATTGGCAACTTGAAGGAAAAGCAAATATTTAACTGAAACTTAAAAATAATTTTCCACCTCAGTAAGAGGACCACACACACATACGCACAGACGCACTCACACCAACACATTTGCACAAAGGCGTGTGGAGCTCTCCTCTTTTTCCCTCGCACGCTCTCACTTTCTCTCGCACACACACAGTCACACCGAGTTCTGCTTTTCCTTCAAAGCCACATCCTGAATATCCTTCCTCAGGGGAGAAGATTTACACTGTGGTCGTCCTTCAGGTAAACCATAAGAGCTCTGCACTGAAGCTTCTACTCTCACAAACCTCGGATTTTTGACTTGGTTTACGGCAAAAAGGACAGAGTGGAAAGAATGGAAAAGTGGAATATCGGCATTTGGGCATGAAATCATATTAGTAGCTTTACAGAAATTTCAAACTTGCATCCACAATGCAATGAATCATTCCTTTCAGACATCAAAACAAAGTCCAAGATACACGTGGATAAGGGAAAAGCTGAGGGATTACAACAGCAGTCTAGCCTATATAGGGTGTTAAAATATAGTGTATTTTTTGGCTGGGCTCCAGCAGGATCTTAGGAGGAGGTTGATGGAGGGACTTGAAGAGGGCGGCCAAGGCCAGGCCACGGGGAGGAAGCAGAAGAGAGAGTTAATCCGAGCACCGCACATGATCCAGGTTAACTATACTTACTTGGCTTCGATCACTGTGGCCTGAGTCAGCTGTGCAAGTGAAACGCATGAAGTGAAAAACTGTTCCATAGCCTTGGTTGGTACCACTATTGAAAAAAATATCTGGCAGCGTCAACAGGCAGTATCTACTCTCTATTGACATCCTGCAATAATGAATCTGATTGTGGCCATATAAATTTAAACTTGACATTTGCAAGAGTCTGGACAGTAATTTTACTGCATTCCGGAGTGGACCAGAGGAGACGTTTCCTGCAGAAACTGCAAGTCAGAGCATTCAGTTGCCACCAATTTGCTTCTGGAGATCAAAAACAAGAAGCAGTTTTGTTGGAATGTAAGCCTCCTTTTCACCATATGACATGGTTCTATTTTGGAGGCAGCAACACAAAGTGACTGAGCTTTACGACACAGACTGTAGTAAAGGACACCAAATTAGTGTTGATACTTTGACTTACAGTTTGCAGTACACTGGAAATGTCTGTACAGAGGCTCAAACTTTTATCTTTATCAAACAATACTGCCAAAGCTTCATATTTTAAAACTGTAAGAGGATTATCAGCGACAATTCTCTCAGTGAGTATGTCTGATGTTGTTACATAGTATTAGGTATTATTCTTTTTTGAAAATCAGTGGTATGTAACACAACAGATTGCAAATGTCAGCAATAGGAGAATGCTTTATAGGTGGATTTAGCAGTTCCTGAGAAAACCTGTTATTTAAACTCAACAGCCAATCAAAGTTATGGACGAATTACCAAATGGGACATGCTCTCGTATTACGTTATCACAACACCAGCCGGAATTACTTTCCACACGTAAGTATAGTATCCAGTGAATCAATTTTTATAGTCAAAGTCTTCAAAGTCTCAACTTTATTTACAATAGTAGCTACTTAGTTAGATTATGGTGGATTACCATTACTGCGCATGTGTGTCAAGGACAGAAAGGTAGACGCGACAATGGAAGGTGCCGCAGCAGTTTTGAGAGAAAAACAAAGATAAAAAAAAAACAAAAACGACGCGTCGACTATTAAATTAGTTTCGACGATTTTAATGACTAGTCGACTAATCGTGGCAGCCCTGTATATATCAAGGATTGGTACCGTGTCATCTCACCTCTTGTTATATGTCTATTTAACTTTTTTGAATATAGACAATCTTGCAGCCTTTTCCTCTGATAACAGACAGATTGATACTGGGAAATGGCAGTTTCTCTGCAAGCTTGATTTCCTGACAATTCAGTTATATGAAATTCAGCACGTTAGCACATTAGCATGTACCAGTGCCAGCATTTTTCCTGTGCCTCCTCTCTCCTCCACTTACTCTGCTTGTTATGTGGATCAATCCCAGCCACTCTGTTTTGTTTCCTAATTACATCACTTTTCACAAACACAAAAACATTATATTTTTCAGTGCAAACACAGAATGGGCAGAAAAAGAAAATATTGGATTTAGGGGTGTGCTGTGCATTTTTGTCGTTCCAGACTTGTCATTATATTCATGCTGACACTGAAACTGTTTTACCAATCATGCTGTCACAGCCTACTATGATGACTGGCTGGCAATGAACACCACCCACCTATATCACGGGGGGATGCCAGTCTACTATAAATGATGCTTTAGCGTCCTACAGTGAGCAGAGTGTCAGCTTACACATCATCAGCATTCCTGAAGTCCTGCCCGGTTCAAAGGTCTATTTACACTGCCATAATAACACAGTTGTTCAAATGGGCTGTATGAAATATGAAATGAAACGAGAGAGGCATGGAATCCCGTCTGATATGCTCGGCTTCAGGCGGGAAAGAATTGCCCGTCTTGCCTTGTTTACTATACGCAGGCAAAATAAATCATGATGCTGACAAATGTAGATTTTTTTTTCCCAATCTGTGAGCATATAATGCGTTTGTGTGGTTTCTTGTCACAGGTTTCTGTCAGACGCAATTACATGCAGCAACCCATCTTCTTATAAATAAACAGTTCAAAACAGAGGTAGCAGTGCACTCACGGTTAAATTGGGCTGCATTTAATGTTGTTTATATTGTAATGCAGTCAGTGTGTACATTTTGAAATTTGGTAATTTCACTGACCTTGGCCAGAACACATGTTGCAGCAGCCAGCATGTCTATGTTCCATGTTCAATATTGGAGTCCATTATAGAACTCTATACAGTGAGTCTATTCCTTTGCATTTCAGTTTTCACCAGAAAACTCTCCATTAGGGTATTGAAAGCGTGTCAATGACGACCGTAGATTCTTTAACATAGCGCTTGATAAATGTGGCGAGATGGGACATGCAAGTGATCTCATGACAAAACAAATTTCTTTGAAAGCATTAGACACCTAGGCTTCCAGATGTTGTCTCAATACAAAGCCGGTTTCCAAGGAAACAGACCCAACAACACAAGGCTGGACGTGGCAAAGAAAAAAAGAGTGTTTTAGTCACTGGCATTTCTGTCAAGCAGGAGATAAAAATCAGTACATTGTCTGACGGAGAGGTATGCATGCCTTTCTTGGAACACAATAATGGGCTGTCCAACAAAACCCATGATTCTGGCCATGACACGTTAACATTTAACATGTTAACATTATTCCTGTAAACCTGCTCCGTCACTGGCAGGTGCTAACAGCGTACAATGCGACAACTAGTATATGTGGTGTACTGTGGGATAGTCAGAGCTTGCAGTGGTTTACATGTATGTATTTTCTTGCAATATTATTCCACTGTATTGAAATATGTGCATTAATGTCATTCTAAATCCTGCAATTACTCAACAGCTCTCCCAGTGAGGTTGAACGATTATGGATAGTTTTACAATAGGTAACGCTAAGCCAAGCAATATGTCACGTTATAGACAAAACACCAGTGTCCGCCAAGCAACAACCACGTTGCGTCCATCTGTGGTCAGATCATCGGCTTCCCACAAAAGAAGCTTCCAGGGGCCAAATGTCGCTGTACTTGCGGCCAGGGCCACACTGCAGTCTGGTCATCACATGTGTCATGGATCAGCCTGGTCCCCTGATGCTGGAACAGAACAGTGTGTCCAGAGCGAGACTGAAAGGAAAAGCTTCCTGAGGTCAGAAAAGTATAATGCACAAACTGGCTCTCAAATAAAACTGGTTTGTTTTTCTTGAAAGACGGTTGAGGTTTTTGGGTTTAAGTCCACCCCCCCTCTACACCACACCACCTCCACTCCCCTCCATTTGTTACAATGGAAGCTTTATGGTGTATTGACCTTTTTGATTTTAACACAAGGTGGTTATTGGCAGAAAACGTGTTTCATCGTGACTGAAGCTCTGGTTTGGCCCATCTATAAATGTCAATTTCGTATAAATAGCGTGTCATTGTTGAAAAGCTCTTTGACATTATAAATTATATACATAATAAGCAACAGATTATACATAAGACTTAAGAAAATACATTATTTGTGTGGATAGCCATATGATTGAAAGGCCATTGCAAAAACACATCTGTTCCATATTCATATTTTGACAAAAAACCTATAAGCATCCACTGAACAGAGACAGAAAAGTAATGTCAGTCCTCATAAACAGTCTGGTCAAGTAAAAAAAAAAAAGCCAGCAGTCTCCTTTTATAAGGTCATACATGAAAAGATGTTATTTTCTTATGTCCTATGCTGGGAAATGAAGCCTTTATAGAGAATACATTATTGTGAATGTACTCCGTTAACCTGGAGATACTCTGCATCCAAAAATAGTTAAAGCTCTCTGGGTGTAATGGTCAGCAATGGTCAGTAATGGCCAGTGGTTTGGCTTGATCTGCTCCTCGTTACACAGCTCTTCCTGTCCACACACATACTGTATAATAAAGACTTCCTCAACACATTGGAAACCACTCCACTCTCAGCAACAGTCCTGAGTTCCGCTTTCCCACTCTCTCTCTTTGTCCCCCCTCGCATCTCATTTTTTCGCTTCCATTCTAGCCTTCCCTCAGCCTTTCCCACTCCCTATCTCTATCTCGCTCTTTCCTTACTGACCTTCCCAGGCTGCCCCGAGTCTTTATATTTCAGGCTTTGAGGCTACATCTGAAACAAAAGCAAAATTATGGGTCTGGTTTGGCTTGAGGAGAGCGCAGTGACCCCGGCATGTGGTTTTCTTAGTCCCGACCAGAGAGAGGTGAGGTGGGGAGAAGAATTTGTGTGAATCTAGCTGTGTATTTGAAGAAAACCCTAACCACAGCTAATTTGAATGTGTCATTAGCAGGAGGGGGGGCAATCTAACTTGGGCCCGCCAGTGATGGAGTAAAATCCACATACTGCCGACGACACCACTTGTTTTCCCTTCTTTGTTGAGAGTTTTTGAGGGAGAACGAAGGGAACGCAGCCCGGGGAGTAAACAGACTACTTATCACCTCATAAATCTAGTCACCGCTTCATCACTTATTCAATACGTAAAGCTGTTGTTTCATGTAGGATGTATAACTTCTGACACTTGTTGCTCTGGGTAAGCACAAAAGACTGGATCTCTGGAAATCAATAAAAGACGTCTTAACATTGCATCAAAAGTTTCTTAACTACTAACTAACCAAAGCTTTACTGTTATTAACGAAATTTGTTTGGCAGCATCTCCTGTAGCAGCTACAGCTGCATCAAAAAGACAACTATTGAAGGAAAATCTTGACTGTATGTAACAAATAACATGCTTAAACAAAGCAAATGTTTCGGTTACACGAATCAGAGTGCATGGCGTGACATCCCATTGCTGGTTTAGAGGTGTAGTAGGGACAAAAATATCCAAGGAGAGTGTCGTATTTTGAGACATTACACAAATGGATCCCCTGAAGTAAAACAATCAAGGAATAAAGCTCACAGCTTCTTCCTGTGTCTCTCTTTCCTACACTGGGCCTGCATCGTACTGTGTGGTCTTAAACCCTATTTAGACCTAGTGGGTGACCACTGTACAATTAGGTATGCCATGTTTCACAGCAGCAGCAGAAAGTGGAATTCCTGTCAATGGAGCAGACCTTCTTGTGTTTACTGCTCACATATTCTCCCTACCATTCATGGCACTACACTCAAGCTAGCTTATGGTTGATTGTATCATGCAGAAAAAAAAACATCATTATAAAACCCCACAAGACACTCTGTGTTTATGTAACTGCAGATGCTCTGAGGGAAGGAGTTGCTACATGCAAGGATGAAAGTTGATGCCCCAGATGGCAGCTTCAGACCTAACAGAGATATATGTTTCTTGGCTTGACGGGGTTTAACGCAGCTAATTCAGTGATGACATGGGTCCATGTGAGAGGGAGAAATGATCATGTTGTAAATTTCTTATGTAAATTCAATGCATATAATGTACAGAAACAACAAGACGCCCAGTCATTATCCTTCCCTGTCTGTCAAGAAAAAAAAATTTAATTGCATTAAAAGCAATAGTTATATGTTTCGCCAACAGACAAAAAAAATAAGGACCATCCCACGTGGATTTCATCAAGCTTTTGAGGAGACAGTGTCAGCACCATAACATTGTCTTGAAGATTTCTGGTTTGCAGTGTTGTGGAGAAGTCAAATGCCAAGTATTCTGCGTGTTTACACATTTGTGACTGCTGAGCGATGACAGCTGAGGACATCCCCAAAGACAGACCAGACAGTCTTGACTTTTAGGAGTGGGCGTGCATTTTTGGGGGGAAAATGAACAACAATGGAGAGAAATCGCATTATGGTTTTAATCCGTTGAGCCAAATGGTGCCATGCTTCATTCAGAATGGTGGAAAGGAAACTTACAGCATCAAAGTATAGAGGGAGGTCTCACACCCATGACGGTCTTGAGAAAAAACAGCAAGAAAGCCACAGCTCTGGACGCATATGCTGAAATCATTATGGAATAAGACCCTTTACCACCGAAAGCATGCCCTAACGAGAAATCTCTCCATGCTGCTGCTTGCTGAGTGGTGTTGCTGGGAGGTTTTGTGACAGACCCTTGTGTGAACTACTATTGCTTCATCACCCTGAAGCCCAATTGCACATCCTTGAGATTAAGCTGTAGAAGCCGCCATGGCCGCTTAGCAAAGGCCAACCAAATGCTGTGGATTCTCAGAATCCACAATGCATTCAGTCTGAGCCGTCTCGCTCCTCTCTACAATTACAATATACCACATACACAATCCATTCAAACCAAAGATGGCATCCATAAACTGTAGAAACCATTGGCTGATGGTCCATGAGCTCTTGTTCAACTTTAAATGGAGAATCTTAAATCTGACTACTTTTGGCTCAAGTGGTCAATCAAAAGTGGGAGCCCTGACAGACGGATGAGATCACATGGTGGTGTATTACAGTGGGATCGTCTGTTGGAACACACACTGCATGCTCCTCAACCATATATCAGCATACTTTTTCCTCGTATCAAATGTACTCTCAGCCCCTGCCCTCAACAAGTGGATGGCTTCCTGGCAGGTCCATCTTTTGGACTATTGTAATCAAAATGGTGCTCACTGTCAATACCACTGTCTTCCCATACTTGGTGCCGAAGCAAGTGGGCACTGGCCAGACAGTGCTCTGCGCAAAGGGCTGTGTGTGGTCCATGGAGCTCCCACGACAGGCCCTGTGTTGCCCAAAAATAAGCCAACACCAAATCCACAACGTACGTACGTAAAACCGTAATAACATTTCCACAAATTTGGGAAATCATATTTTGAAATGCATTCAGAAGGACATCTACCCTCCTAGATTTTACTGCAATTCATTGTGTCCATGTGTCAGTGCCAATGTCAAAGTAGCCTATTGTTGCTCCAGTAAGTCACTCTCTGTGTGCAATAACAATTCAACAAATGGAAAACATTTGAGGTTTAAGATCTAATGGAGTCCTATTGCAATGTCCTATTACTTTTAATTTCTTATTTATTTATTTATTTTTGAATCTGAAGCCGTAATGATAAGAAGAACAATAGATCAGATTATTTTGATGACATTTTCTGGGCTGAATTTCTTATCCCCATTGTCTCAAAGAATATGGCAAAGCTTTGCGTTCCCCAGCACACAGCGGGTCTGCTCTTAATTGTGGCAGGCAGAGCATCAGCAAGACTCATTCTATTCTTCATTTCATCCCACAGGCACACCAGAAAACAGCTACAGTAGTTTCTGCAAGCTACATTTTCCACGGAAACGGCCACAAGCCCAAAAAAAGCAAAGCGCAATGTCATCACCCAGGAATCCAAAAAATACCAGAAAGTCTGAGTTTTATTACAAAAATCATCTGTGAGCACAAACAAATGTGGAGTACAAACATGCCTATTAATTGAGAAGGCAGATGGTCCCGTTGCGGGCGGGACAGCAATGAGCGGGGACTGTGGAAAACAAAGCATCCGCGGTGACCACGACCCTCCATTTCTGTCGCTCCAAATGGGAGACAGGGTCTGGGGTTGGAACCCACAAGACTCAAACAGAAATCACCATTGTTGCCTCAGCGAGAGGCACAGACAGACCAGTTCACAGGAACAAGTTGTATTGGGTTTCCGGGGGGAATGTTGTTTATCCACTTCATCATCGTTGTTGTCTTTGCCTTCTGCTGTTTCTTTGATGGCTTTAGGAATGCAGCCACTTCCACCATGACCTGAAACTTGCAATGCAAAGCAATACTGGTATACCAGTTAAAACACAACACACGGCACTGAAATAAACACAGCAAAGACTCTGGAAGTGATCTTCAGGGTAAACTAATTTCTTGGTAGTCCCCATAATTTGAGGCATTCCACTGGGTGAAATATTTTAAGTGATTTAAACAGCATATATGAAAATGTTTTCTGTTTGCTTGGATTATACTGAAACATTCTGAGGAACTAAATCCACCCTAAATACATCTTTCCTCCCAGACATAGTAACTGGATCCTCTGTTTAATAGTTTGCTGTAGCAAGGGACTGACTGAGTGGTTTCCATTCCGTTGGGCTGTAACCGATTGTCCCAGTGACCACAACAAAGGCTAAAAAGAGGAAGGAGGGTGAGGGGATAGAGAATAACCCAGGGCTCAGTATGGACTGGAGAATCCTGAGATCAATGAGTCAATGTCTTACAGAGTCTCCTCCAGCTCTACTGCGTTTTAACCCTAACCTTATCTGTGCTGCAGCATCTGCTTTACCCTCACCACATAAGAAGTCAAGGCTGTGCGATACATCTATAGCATCATCATACACACAGGATATAGTGTCTAACAACCAGTCTGGGTTCTCTAAACATTACACTAATATGCAGGACTCAAGAAAGCCTGAGCTATTTAATTCATCCAGACAGGAAACCCGAAAAAGACATCATCACAGTGGTCTACCAACAATGTAGTCCATATGTCCGCTACAGTAAGTGGGCATTTTGTTCTGTTTTGTCAAGTCAGATTGTGTGTTCTGGTGACTGTGAAGACAACAGACAAATGATGTATAGAGTCGGTGTTATTTGAATGGAGTGGTATTACTCTCATAGACTTGCCCTGCAGACGACCATACTGTAGCGGTTAACTATTAACCAATCCTACTCTGTGTGACCTAGTAATACAATACAATGAGCATTCTGATGGATTTCCCCAACCCTCTGAAGTTGCACAGACAGAAAACACCCAGTTGGAAAACAAAGTATGACATATTAATTATCACTGGCAATTGCGTGCAAACTTTGTACCAATGTGCCAGACTCAAAGGCCTTCCACTCATTAATATCACAGAGATGACCTTTGTCTCATTGCGGTTCCTGGAACCCTAGTTCACTACACTGTCATGCGCAGGCAGACAGAGATACAATGATTCTAAAAGGAAAGCAGGCAAACACATTTTGACTGTCACCAAATTAAAAACGTGCCTTTTGACGGCTTAAGTCCTTTTCCCCATGATGATGTCTCTGAACAATTGGATAATTAATTCTCCGAATCTCTGTTCTTAAAATCTAAGTGTATACAGAGACAGCGGTTTGGGGACAATGACATGCAGATGTGCTCTGGAAAATCGAGCTTTGCTTTTGCGAACCCATAAATAGTATTTCTATCAGAAAGACTTTTTTCTCTCATTGAGCTCAAGCTGAAACAATTGTCGATTTTACATAGTCTTGCAGCAGCTGATTTATTCTTCAGAGTATAAAAGCTGCCACCTTTCTCTCATATGTTTGATGTGATTGTGGCGATTCCAAGTCAATGAGTTTTCTTCGACTCGTATTTAAGGTGTCAGCTAAAATGATCCTGTTTCATTGACACAGTCTGTCAAGTGAATAGGTGATGAAATATAAGGTCTGACTGCTGCAAGTGCTGGCCGTAACCGTCTGACTCAAAAGGGCAAGTGTAAATTAAGTTCCCAATAAGTTTATTCATGACACCTCACATCAAAACATACAGTAGAGTACGTAATCCACTGACAACTCCCCATGTTTACACAGTAACTCTCCTCTCGTGATTTCTTCCCTATCTGCCGACCACTCCGAGACGCAGAGGCAACTGAGAGGTGTCCACTGAGGGGTGACAGTTGGGTGTATGTGCTTAGCCACAGACAAAACAACACTTTGGCAGACACGGCAAACTCCCAGCTCATTTTCACGTACAATGAAAGCTTAAATGTTCGGGGTCTGAAGGCCACTCGTATCACTGAAACTCTCTGCAGATGGGCTGTGAGATCACTATCAGAGGTTAACCCTCAGAACTGGACCAGTGTTTCAAACTGCGGACAGTTACACTTAATGACGTCAGTTTAATATGGGACTAGAATTTCTTTAAAATCCTTTATTTTGTATTGGGTTAGACAACCCC
>JASGAT010397854.1:0-23859 GCA_030220025.1 Chelon auratus
GATGCTTGGAGCTCCATGGTTGCCTCTCGTTCGGAAGACGTCGTAGCAGAATCACGTGAACAATTCCAGGATATGCTTTTTTTTTCATTGGTTGTTGCATTAAATCTTACCCAGATACAATAATGCTATTTTCTGATTGGCTATTGTGTAGCCCCTTTTTTTTTTGGAGATACGCTTGATTTCTGCCGGTTCCATAGTGAGAGAGGCACGACCAGAGAAATTTTGGGCGCTGCGTCATATTAAATATATTATAAATATTTTTTTCTGCGTGAGAAATTCAATGTGTGGCGGGAGTGCGTGACAAAAGACCGAAATGAGTGACTGTCACGCTCAATGCGTGACACTTGAGAGCCCTGTACCTGTATTTTGCTACTGCTATTTTTTTCCAACATGGCTGAATATTTTTCCGATTCTGAGGTTGTGGACGAACCATAGCAGTAGCAAATTACAGGTAAACAAGCTGACTGATGATAAGAAACTCCGGACTCAACGGGGAATAGCACTAGCGTACGATAACAAAATACTAATGAAATGAATGAGTTTCGCGGCAGATGCGTTATTTAGAGTACAACAGAACGTTATAACAGAACGTTCTGCTAACAGAACGTCGATGACACTGTTAACATGCAGGTATGTGGCAAGTGTGTTTATTGTGTTAATTGCTGAGGATGTTAGCATGCTAACATTTCTACCTAACATTGGCTAACTCTATAAGACTGTATTCAACTTAAACACGTAATAAAAAGTTAAAGAATCACCTGTTGACATCAGCTAATAGGTGATGCAAGAGATAAAATATTGAGATCATCACAACAGGAACCACGAATGTCTGTGTATCGATTTGTGTCATGTTACAGTGGTATCACCAGTCATCAGGATTCATCCTCTGAAACAAACTTCATGGCAACCCAGTCGTTGTTGTGACAATAAAAGTAAAATGTCATTTTTAAAGTCAGACAAATCCCATCCCTGGGCACCGTGAATGTAATATTATGTTCTGACAATTTGTCCTGTATATGTTGAGATATTTCTGTCTGGACCAAAGTGATGGGCGCACTGACATCACTGTTCCTAAAAATAGAAACAAATCAACATGCATTATGAAAGTGAAGGCATAAACAGAGCGTACCTAAAAGGGTTTTTCTGGTTGGGAAGCAGCGTGTGAGTGTCTGTCTGATCCTCCAGTTGGCTTTGGTTACCAAAAGCGTTCAAAAAAACTACATGTCGTTATATTAACTTAAATGTACATTATGTACTTTTATTAAAATACGTTAATCAGTCACTTCCCCACAGAAATACGCATAGAAAGACCTTGAGGCAATCACGTACCACAGTTTGGTTTGTTATGTTTAAAAAATATAAAACATGGCTTCACAATATATAAAAAAAATGCACTGCCCCAGTTCCCTTTTACAAAGAAATGTACTCCGCAAGGAGCGACATAATAGCACCGTGATGAATTACACTCCAATATACATCACATAACAGATAATTAGAACTAAATTACAACAACAAATAAAATTTAAAAAAAACACAAATTGAGGTTTGATGACAACACAGAACTACATGGTGGATGAACGCTGTTAAAATGTGGTTTTAGTGTTTTCAGAAGACAATTCACTGGTCATAATCTGGTCATAATAGAGAAACTGTGAGCACCACTTGGTCATCCAGAGAGGATAGAAGAAAAAAAAAGTGTGCCGCTGGAGGGTTTGTTAACAGTCAATTCACGTATACACTTCTGCATGCGAGTCCACTGTGAGAACGGAGAATGAATGAGAGTTTTTAAGGATGATTTGATGTTTAGATGGAGGAACACTGTTGTAGGTATACTGACTTATAAATATGTGATCTTGAATGTAGTTTTCTCCCTGCATGTAAAAAGAGTCCATGGCTTTTTTTCCCCTGTTAAATTACTCCTTTTGTTAGCTCCACTCTGACTCAGCTAACCGTCGTAGCAAACTGGGCCGACCTGGAAACCAAATTTCTGGTTCCCATTCCCAAAATCGGACACGGCCACGTCGATGATTGGGAGCGTGGTGGAGAGTGGAGAGTCAAATTCCAACACCGTCCTCTCCTGCCCTGAGCGCGCCTACAGGAGACGAGAAGAATCAAACAATTGACAAAACAACAACAAAAAAACATGTTTGGGAGTGTGCGTGCACAAATGTACGCCGGTGTTATTTACCTGACAACCGTCGTACAGTGCGCTGATGTAATGCGTGTTCTCGTGTGTCAGCTCCTCGCCGCTGCTGCCTCTGAAGCGCAGTGCGTGCTCGTGGTTGTAGCTGGCGGTGTGTAGCCAGGCAGCAGAGTTGAGGCAGTGGTAGGTGAAGGTCTGCTTCGCTGTGGCGCTCAGCAGCTTCAGGAAGTTCAGCTGGACAATGTGCACCGGAACCCCATCTGACCCCGAGTAGGAAAACTGGACAGCAGCAGAATCACACACACAGGATGAAGAAGAGAAGCAACACAGCAGTCTTCAAATGTTCACTTGAGGCTGGCTAGAAAAAGTGTGACAATCCCCACAGACCTCCAAGTGAAAATGCCCAGCCTTACAGCAGAAATTTATATTATTTAAATCTATATCTTATCTCCAAATTCTTAACACCTGTGCTGGTAATGTAGCGGCGAGTTTTAATATCCTGGAAGCTCTCTGTCTCTGCCTCTGCCCACAAAACCTTGTTGAGGAACTTCGGTCTTCTATCCAACAGCAAAAAGGTTCTGGGTTCAAATCCATTGGCCGACTGGGGCCTTTCTGTGTGGAGTTTGCATGTTCTCCCTGTGTCTGCGTGGGGTCTCTCCGGGTACTCCAGCTTCCTCCCACAGTCCAAAGAAATGCTCGTTAGGTTAACTGGTGATTCTAAATTCACCGTAGGTGTGAGTGTGAGTGTGGATGGTTGTCTGTCTCTCTGTGTTAGCCCTGAGACAGACTGGAGACCTGGAGACGGTGTACCCCGCCTCTCACCCAATGACAGCTGGGATAGGCTCCAGCCCCCCCGTGGCCCTCAAGAGGACAAGCAGTTACAGAAAACGAATGAACGAATGAAATAAGCCACATTATCAAATTCCCATGGACTCATATTCGGATAAGAATTGAGTCAGGCTATGCTGGGCTCAAATGGCACCATTTGCATATCTAATCTTAAAGGTATGCATAATTAAGAGCACAGCGGTGTCGGGGTCGGCGCTGACGCCTCACAGCAAGAATGTTCTGCTCCTTGGCAGTTTTAAGACTGCCAGCCCCGACATAAAGTCATTCCTAAGACTTTTATATCTTAGAGCTCCCGGCGTGGACCAGCACCTATTTCTCTCCAAGCCACAGCAGCTTCATTACTAAAGCAATACAGTTTCTCTTTTCACCTGGATCCATCCTCACACAAAGCTACTGGCAAACACTATTTTGTTAGCAGCGGTATAAGCCTCTGGAACAGATTCCACCTGCAGAAACGCTCTCCAATCTTCACACGTATATTTTCTGCAGTCTCTCTCCTCTCTCTGTGAATAACTTGTTGTTTTGTGCTGGTGGAAACAACTAGTGTGCTGTTTTTTTTTGTTTTTTTTTACTTGCTCATAATAAAAATAACTATTATTGTGGTATGTTGTGGTTTGTCCTCATCTGGAGCGGCAAGGACACAAATCTATTCTGACTTCCTACCTTTTTGTAAAGCCAGTATTGTGCATGGGAACAACCAGCCAAGCCTTACCCCATTAATACCCCCTTTTGGACTGGAAATGTCGAGTAGAAAATGAGCTGAAGCTTGCTAATCCACAATAAAGCTTCAGTCAGAGGAGCAGCTCATCACTGAAATAATTGGATTGTTGCCAAAGTCTAAACTCAGACTGTCTGATGGTTTTGTATTAATCATAAAATCTGACAGCGAGACGCACTGCCAACTGCTGAAGATGCTGCTTTGAAAACTTGATCAAATGAAGAGTGCCTTTTGAGAGCTGACAAATGTTAGTCATCGGCATTTCGCAAAACCTGTCCCACATTTGCAGCGACGTCTGAAACTGTGATTAAATTATTTCACATTTGATGTCCTTTCTCACAAAGAGCTGTGCCCAAAAAAACAAAACAGACGGTAATGATCACACTATACCTGTTTTCCTTTCCTGAATTGACTGTACCAGGTGCCAGGCTTTTCCCCTTTCCACGCTGCTAATTTTACCTGACGACAAACAAACAAAACAATCAGCTCAACGAGCCGTAAAACAGATGACGGCAAAATGATAGTTTTGAACGACATTCATTCGCTGCGTTTCTGTACTAACCGACTGGAACTTCTTGTTGGGATATAGACACGTCTCTCCTTGTGCAGTGAAGTTACAAAACACCTTGAAGGAGTCTCTATGGCAACCCTGGTTGGGATCTATCCAGTACTCACCTGTATGAAACCAAAAGAGAGAGAGAGAGAGAAAGGGCACCTCAGGAGGTCAAGTAAATTCAAGGCGAATACCGCTCTCAACAATAAAATCACAAAGATACAGGCGATATTAAACGGAGGAGTGAATACAAAGAGAGCTGGGAAGACAGTGAGGAAGAGAAAATGAGTCTTGATATGCAGGCAGACAGCTGCGGTAAACAGATGGCCAAGAAACCCAAACTGATAAAGTACCATTAGGGAGCTCTGGGTGGAGGAGCCAGAGCTCTTTGCAGGTGCGGGCGGGGCTGTGATAGGTCCCTTGCGGGTTGCGCAGTCCCTCCACCTCCACTTTCATAGAGGACAAGGACGCAAACACTTCCTCCATGCCCTGGCCCTCCTTCTCCTTCATCGAACCGTCCTGCTCCGCCTGGTCCCGTTGCATCCATTCCTCCTCTCGTCCATCTGTCGCCTCCTCCTCATTTTCAAGCGTGGCACCGTCCACTGAATTGTCAGTTCGCCTCCTTCTTCCCCGCTCTGGCAGCGGGACCATCCCGACTGCTGGCAGGCCCTGCGAAGAAGAGAAGAGGTGAGGAGAGGACAGGAGAGGAGACAGTTTATCAGATCGGACATAAAGGGTTTCAAAAGGGTGATAACAGAGGTAACGAATAGATAAACGAATGTAAAGTTCAAAGGTTGTGGAATCCAAAATTGCTCATTGAACTCACCGGGGGTCCTGGAGGTCCCGCAGGCCCAAGGTCTCCTCTGGGGCCAATCGGACCCTTAATAAACACAGCAAAATGATCAGTTTTGGGATTCAGTTCAGACAGTTATTAGGGTAATATCACTTGAATCAAACTTACTTGGTTTCCTTTTGAGCCCTTTAGGCCGGTAGCACCCTATGAAAAGAGATTTCAGGGGTTGAAAGAGAGAGACACAGACAAGATGAGCAATGTTTAACTCCCCCATGCAAACAGTGATGGTGTATATTTGTTGCATATATACTCACTGAGAGACCTGTGGGGCCAGGGGGACCTGGGGGACCTGGCGGGCCAACCGGACCCTGACAAAAAGCACAAAGATGTCAGGCGAAAACATATTATTATCACAAACCAGTGGACGCAAGAAAGCTCATCTCCTTTGACTGATTGTGTGTCTCTGAATGTTTTTAGCACCTCGTCTCCTTTTGGACCCAGTACTCCCTGGTTTCCTGGCAGTCCTCTGTCGCCCTTCTCTCCTAGATCTCCCGGAGGCCCGATGAGACCGATTAAACCACCGTGACCCTGCACAGATGTCATGAAAGAGGTTAAAAACGAAAGTCACGGTCGGGGTCAGCGGAAACATCTGTGAACAGCACGCACAAACCTTGTCTCCCTTCCTTCCGGGGTCTCCCTTCAGTCCTGGTAAACCTGGTGGACCCTGAGGAGATGAAGTTGCGGCGAGGTCAAACACGTGAGCAGTACGCGAGGCAGGCATTTCACTTTCCTCTTAAAGGTATAGTCTTTGCCACTAAATAAAAGGCTACAGTCAGCAAACAGTTAGCTTAGCCTAGCGTAATGGTTTTAAACACTGCAAAACTGCCAGCTGAGTTCAGTCTGACGCATTGACTCTTTAAAAGAAGTGAATATAGGTACTGTGACGTCACATCAGCTTGTGGATTACCGCTCTGAAGCCTCGCCAGCTTGTTTTTTGGAGCCAGAAGTGGAGAAGACGGTGGAGCTGGAGAGAACCTAAGGACTCTGTCTGCCCCTAATGCGTTTCAGTCACACACTGAATCATACTCTGCTTTATCATCTGCTGTACTCTAAGTGTGACCATGAGACTGGAAACTTGCAGCTGAAACCAAAAGCTCATTAGGAAAATGCTTTAATAAATCTAGAGAGAAGTAGGGTAATTTTCCCACTTCTCAATTAGATTTATTTTTGCCTCCAGTGGCGTCACCCACTTCTGACCCTTTTCAGTCTACGGTCAAAAGGTAACTAATCTGTTTTCCAGGACATCTAAATCCAACTAATTAACACTGCATCTAGCCAAGAAGTTCTCCATTACAAAACAAAAAGTTTAAACAAACATTAAACATTAGTTTATGAAGGCAGAACAAGTCCAGCTGTCTCACCTTGTTTCTAAGCTTTATGCTAAGCTAAGCTACCTAGAGGCTACTCCAGAATAATAGAGAGAATAAGATATGAGAATGATATAGATTTTCTTTTTTAACAACTTTTTTTAAAGAAAACTAATCTGCATATTTCAAAAATGTGAAACAGTTTTTGGTAATGAGTCATCTTACCATGGGACCTGGGGGTCCTGTCTGACCTGGTGGCCCATTTAAACCCTGCTCACCCTGACAGAAAGACACAGAAACAGACATTTTTTAAACAATATCTTTTTTTTGTGTGTGTTTGTTTCACTCTCTTACTCCTGTTAAAAGAACTTACTGCAGGGCCAGGAATCCCTCTTAGACCCTGGGGACCAGGCTTGCCAGGATGCCCCTGGGCGCCGACGGGGCCCGTCTTCCCAATGGGACCTTCCAATCCGGGAGCACCCTGAGGTGAATTGAGAGCAGGTCGACCTTCAGACGCCGCTAGCATTCAGAAGTTACAATCCACAGACTTGTTTCTAACTCTCACCTTCGTTCCTTTCAGGCCTGCTTTTCCTTCCTTTCCGGGTTTCCCCAAGTGGCCCTGAAGAACAACATTTTAAAACATCTTAGCCCAAATCTGTCACACAGGTGCACTCATGCACAAACACACAAACACACATAAATACTGTGAGTAAGCATTTAGAGAATACATCAACATCAATCTAACAGGGGAGGAAGTCTTAATCTCCTACTTAATCAAACCGGAGACAGAAAATAAGAGATTAGGAGTGCATCAGTGGTGCATGTCACAAAGACAAAAACAAACAAACCCTTCGTCCAGGAGCTCCAGGTGGTCCGGGTTCCCCTGCTGCTCCTGGTGGCCCCTAATGAATTTAAAGAAACAGGTTTGATGGACGGATATTATGTTACAGCAGCTTTCATTTTTGTCAGTTAAACTCTTTTAAAGATTGTGTAAAGCTCACAGGTGTTCCCGGGTCTCCTATGTCTCCTTTAGTTCCAGGGAGGCCGTCTATACCCTGATGAGGACAGAAAAATGAAGGTTAACAAAAACATTACAAAACATGACATTTTGAAGACGTGATATCCTTTATTTTTCAAAGAAAGCATGGCCGCTCCTAAATGAGAACACAAAAATCTGTGGTCGTGCCGCGTTTTCATCTCTAATTTGAATGTAATTTAGTGATTCCATAGTTTCTTCTCTCTACAGGCCCTGTCAAATCCTACTTAAAGGCTCATTTGGGATACTGTGGGATTAGATGCCGTAACTTACACATGCATGCTCTGTAAAAACACCACCCAAACACTAGTCGGCGCTCTGCCTTTTCTGCCAGTCGGGTTAATTTTTGTTTCTACTTCCTGCATCATGTTCAACAATGGCGACTGAAACTTTCGCTGAAATTGCGCCGAAGACGAGTCATACAAATGTTTGTGTCTCCGAACCTCCTCAGTTAAACTTTCTTCGACGTGTTCCATCTGTATTGATCCAAAACAATAAATTCGAGAGCTGTGGTGATAGAGAAGCAGCCAGAAATGTTAAAGCGAATCACGCTACTACCAAGTGGACCAATCACAGGTCTTGTATTCTGCGTCACCGTGACACGTAGTTACATTTCTGAGTGGTGCACACCAGACTACGGCGTTACAGTCTGAGTAGGGTCTGGGCTGTCGCCATAGCTACGCCGTCAAATTGATGCAGAAGCCTAAACCGCCTGTACATTTGACTGTATTTGTATTACACCAAATTGTTCCAGAAAATATAGCACAAGCTTGAAAGATTAAGTGCACTAATTACACCTAAAAAAACAAACAAACAAATGGGAAACGATGTGTCTATTTGCTGCCAACAGAATGTGACCATGTGTCACAAAGGAAAAATAAAAATAAGGGGAGATAAAGAAGAAAACAAAGAGCAGACACTCACATTGGGTCCAGCCTCTCCCTGCTGTCCGAGGTCACCAGTCACTCCTATAGGACCCTGTGGAGACAGAGAAAGAGAGAGCGTGAGCTGGCACAGCATTATATCTCATGATATAGATGTTTGAATCCTATACTGTCCTACAACGACAGAGAGCAGTAACTACAGAAGCAGCAAAGCTGAGACAGTCTGGTTGGTAAAAGTCATTGATAAAAGTCAATATGAGAATTAACAAATGAAGATACCACACAACCGCACAATACCGCTAGATAATACTCCGGTATCTCCCAACTAGGGATGACCCGATGAAGTTTTTTTCCCTTCCTATCTGAAATCGATCTTTTAATATTTAGTATTGGCCGATCTGAGTCCCGATCTGATCTTAAATGATCCTATCCTTGAGATTCATAATGTGTTCTCTACTACAGAAGGTCATCCAACACCATAAATCCGTAACCCTCGACACCGTCTCCAGGAAACTTTTCTCTTCTATTAAATGCAGAGTTCAGTGTTTGTGGTTGTTTCTGTGGAGCCTTGTCTGAGTTTACTTGGCATATCACGTTTGTTTTTTTGTTTTTTGGTGTCTAATCAAGGTGGTTGTACTGAATGACTGATCTCCTACTTTCACTTCACCAAACATCTGCATAATGTATACATTTAGTATGTCATTTTCCACAGTAAAATACTGTTTAGTCACGTGACTCTAGGCGTTCTTCTTCTTGTACTTTGATTTCTGGCAGCTTTGACGCCAGCTGGACGCCTCTAAACAGAAGAAGAAGAAGTCGTATTCTTCTTTTCTTGGCCGCCTGGATGCTAGTCAACAACTGTGACAGATTGGACCTGGCTGAAGCCCAATACCGATCTAATCATTTTAAAAATGACTGGATTGGCCCCGATAACGTTCTCCAGGCACCAATTGGGACATCCCTACTTCCAACACAATCATTATTTTTGGTTATTTATTGCCCATAGCTCACAGAGATTAAATGTATCTCCGTTTTTCTAGCCGTCAGTCTATTAATATTTATACTGATATCAACATAACAAAAAAGTAATGTACAATTTAATATTTAAACATTTGAATGTTTGAATTTAAAGGTAAGATAAAGACATTGCATCAATTGCATTGTCCCAGAATTTAAAATCTGAGCTGGACATTTGTTTGTTAGCTTTAGCCGTTGTATGAAGAAGTCAGAATGTCTCTCACAGCGTTGCCCTTGGCTCCGTCCTCTCCTGTGGTGCCCCTGGCTCCTGGAGGACCGGCGGCTCCTGAAGAGCCGGTATCTCCCTTCTCCCCCTGGTCGCCTTTTTCTCCCTAAAGTATCGACGGGGCACAGTTGGTGATTATGATGGGTTGGGGTGACGAAAACAGCAAGAGAGGCTTAAAAGTGAATAATTCTGGACTCACTATCCTTCCTGGAATACCGACTGCTCCAGGGTCACCCGCCTCACCATCTTCCCCCTGAGAGAGAGGGAAATGGTGTGTCAGGAATACAGGAAGAGATCATTTGGGAAGGGTGTTATTATCTAAAAGGTGTAATTATCCGTTTCTTTACCTTCTCGCCAACAACACCTGGCTGTCCTACCATTCCCGGTCGACCGTTCGGTCCCTGTGCAGCACAGATATCGAGGTATTTACTTCAGAATTTAAAACAAGTGCTCGACTAAATGAGGATCCATAAATAAGCCTCTGAGACTTACCTGTCCCCCAACAGGTCCTTGAGAACCAGTCGGGCCTTGTTGCCCAGGAGGACCCTGAAAAACGTGATATGAGGAAGTGATAGCATTGAGTTTAACATTTGAGTGAGGGAAGATAAAATGCTGTGCAGTACTACTGATCTTCAAACAGGATATGAACTCACCATAAGACCCACGTGTCCACTCTCGCCCTTCTCTCCTGGCAGGCCGGGCATGCCCTTGGAGGAGACGTTAAGGATTAGAGGATTAGAGGGTAGAATTCAGTGTTCCCTCCGTCTCTTCAGAGGACATCACTTCAAAGGCGTGCACACTGAAAAAATACAAATCTCACCTGTAATCCTATTGGTCCTTTAGAGCCCTTGAAGCCGCGGAGTCCCTCGTCTCCTTTTGGACCGTACATGCCCTGCTGGCCCCGGGGTCCCAGCAGTCCATCCAAACCCTGATACGCAGGTAGGAGTCAGCAGTGAGTGTCGGCATGACTTTGAAATGAACTTAAATTTCTAAAGAACTTTTTTGGATCACAAGGGTTGTGAAATGAACCTCAGGTGGACTCCACTAACCCTTCATCTACACCCATCATGCTCCAAATTCAGTATAGTATAGTATATTTAAAGAAGTTTTAGAAGTTTTTTGACTTAACCCTTTATAGGGCACTCATTGAAATACTTGGATATTCTAAATTTCAACCCTATAGTGTTTTTGTAGGGCATAAGACTTCTTTACCTTTTCATGTAGAAAATCAAGCTCAGTGAATTTACCTTATATGGTTCCTTGCCCCATTAAGGGTTAAGCTAATCTTAAAGGGGAATTACCGTTTTTTAACAACTGGACCTTATTTCTAAATACGATCGTTTACTCACCCATATAACTTTGGTGTCATCTGAAGTCGTTCGGACGATATTTAGATCCGCGTATATCCATATAGTGGGAGTGAATGGGGCACCGAAACGCAGCCTCTAAATAACACATTATCTGCCGCAAATATTATTCCGCGTCTGAGGTTGTGGACGACTTTGTTTATGATGGACGTCCTCACCATTTTGAGCCAGAGTATACGGATGAGGAGCTCGTTGAAAGGAGGATGTGGAGGCAGAGAGAGGAACAGCTGGCTAAAGAACAACAAACCACTGCACATCCGCGAATAGATAACAGGTAACTTCAGATTCAACGGGGAATAGCACTAGCGTATCATAACAAAATATTGGTGAAATTAACAAGTTTCGTGGCAGATAATGCGTTATTTAGAGGCTGCGTTTCGGTGCCCCAGTCACTCCCACTATATGGATATACGCGGATATAAATATCGTCCGAACAACTCCAAATGACTCCAAAGTTATATGGGTGAGTAAACGATCGTATTTTATGTCAGAAATGAGGTCCAGGTTATAAAAAACGGTAGTTCCCTTTTAAGCATATACTTGGAAAGACCAGTTCAAGTGCCACTGCCTGGGACTCACTGTTTTAGATCGTTACAGGGTGGCACACATCGAAATAAATAATAATAATATTAATTAGTGGAAAAGGTGAGTTTGTCTCCAGTGAACCTCTAATTAACATCGTAGAGTGTCTTGCTTTTAAAATCTGTACAAAGCATAAATCTAAAGGCAAAACTTAGCTGTGTCCTGGCTAGAGATTCATATCTAACAGACTCTAAACAACAACAACAACGACAACAGTCAGTGTGACAAACAGCCTCTGACTGGATTTGAACTGACATCAACTTTTGGGATTCACAAACCCTTCGTCATATTTGGGTTTCAGTGCATTTCAAGATATTGTGTTTTTCAAGAAAATGAACAAATGTAGACAGATTACAAAAAGAGAAGCTGCCTCACCGGAAGTCCTGGCTGACCAACAGGCCCCTGAATTCCTGTGGGGCCTGGAGGCCCCTGTGGGGAGAGACGGAAAGAGACAAGGTTTCAGACATGATCAGCATCTCTCCTGTTGTAGAGTATAATCCATGATGATGTATTTTTCTAGCTCCACACTTACTGCTTCCCCTTTGTCTCCTTTGCTGCCTTTCTGTCCCGGTCCTCCCTGCTCACCCTGTGGACACACACACACACAGAGGACACAACTTATTAACACAGCACAAACACACGCTCGCATACATCCCCTCGGACTCATGGACACATGCTGTTTACCTTATCCCCATCATCTCCTGGATGTCCTGCAGGGCCAACAGCTCCGACCATCCCTACAGGTCCCTCATCCCCGTCTTTACCTGCTGGTCCAATCGGACCCTTCTCTCCCTGGGACACAAAAGCTCACATTTAATATGTGTTATGCTGCATACAAAGTATAAATGCACAGTGTTGCTGAATGTTGTGCTAAAGAAATAGTGCTAATAACATGTAGCATCACTGAAAACGAATTAAGGCCAATGGGAAGAATATAATAAAAGAAGAACTACAGTAACATATATAAAACAACTCTAAATGTAATTACAGGTTCCCCCTTCTCTCCCATTGGTCCAGGTCCTCCAATCGCTCCGGCCCGACCAGGCTGCCCAATGGCACCGGCGGGTCCTGGTGGACCCCTCTCACCCGTCGACCCCTGCAGACAGGAAATATGGCAAGTTGGTGTCTCAGTATCTCGCCCTGGATAAGTTGCCAGTCTATCGCTAACACAGAGAGGCAGACAACCGCTCACACACACACACCTACGGCCAATTTAGAATCACTAATTAACATAACGAGCATGTCTTTGGAGGGGAGGAAGCCGGAGTACCCGGAGAGAACCCACGCAGACACAGGAAGAACATGCAAACTCCACACAGAAAGGCCCAGTCGGCCAATTGATTCAAACCTCTTCTTGCTGTGAGGCATCAGTGCTAACCACCACACCACTGTGCAGCCACTTTAAAACTTTTAAAACATAACAATCAA
Organism: Chelon auratus; assembly: GCA_030220025.1. Lineage (NCBI taxonomy): Eukaryota > Metazoa > Chordata > Actinopteri > Mugiliformes > Mugilidae > Chelon > Chelon auratus. The sequence goes on from JASGAT010397854.1 coordinate 12,964, forward strand.
TAAAACATATCTTAGAAGGCATAATGACTATGAGCAATAGAAAGAACAGATATGTATTATCACTCACTATGGCTCCTGAAGTCCCACTAGGTCCTGATCCTCCTTTCAAACCAGGTGGTCCCTGAAAACATCACACATTAGTATTATATCATGTCTTATATTATGTATAATACTAAGATAACAGATGTGTTACCATAATGCCAGGAGCTCCTCTGCTCCCTCTGAATCCTTTCAGTCCTGCTGGACCATTCTTCCCAGATGTCCCAGGTAAACCTGGATCCCCCTTAGAGGCAAAAATACATCATAGTACCATTAAAACACAGACGATGTCTCTGTGGGACGATACTGATCACTGATTCGAGCGTGTGGACCAACCTTTCCACCTTCCTTCCCAGCAGACCCAGGTAAACCATGTTCTCCAGGCACACCCGGTGCTCCTGGGTGACCTCGGTCTCCGGTTGGGCCAGACTCTCCCGATTTGCCCTGAAACATCCATGAGAGTGAGTGCACTGCACCGATAAAACAACGAAGAACGAGGAAGAAGAATCACAGTACAGATTCACATGGACGTGCCCACCTGTGGCCCCACGACACCTGAGGGTCCTGGAGGTCCCGTCTTCCCTTGGAATCCCTGTGATCACAGAAAAGATAGGTACAAAACATGTTCCGGTTTGTGAGCATCGATTCGTGTTTTAGGACATCTGACTGAGGTGAATTTGTCAAAGTCAGGATATTTTGGATGATCTTTACGTTCTCACACCCACGAATGAGTTGTTTAAGGGTGAGGACTTGGTTTAAGGGTTAAAGTTAGGTTTAGGTCTCTATCATTACAATCGTGACCTCTCTTGACTTCACTCACCGGCTCTCCTCTTTGACCTGGGTGACCTGGAAGTCCATCCTTTCCACCTGGACCCTACAACACAGGCACAAACAAGTCTCTCAAGACCAAGGTCAGACATGAATAACACCTAAAAATCTGCTAAAAAAATGAGTGGAACTATTCAGTTTCCAGCACATCACAAGCTTCTCCTGCAAGTGCATATTTTGTACTTTATAATGTATTAAATTATTTATAACACTGCGGCATAACTCAATTTTTTTTAGCATGCACTGCTCATGCGGGCGCGTTAACAAAGGACTCTAAAACATCCCCCAGTTCTCCTGCTCCAAGTCTGTCTTCGAAATGTTTTCTGTTTCAAATCGGGGCGAACTCCTGCACATCTAAGAACACGACCAAGATAGAAAGGGATCAGACACTCGGTAATTCAAAGTTCAGATGTAAGGCATTTACGTGCTTTGCAAATGCAACGGCCACTTCACCCGTGCGAGTACCCTGAGGTTCAGATGGGTTTGGAAACAGCCTCATACCCACAAGACACAGCAGTTACAAACAGGTTGAACCACTGAGGGAAGTTTGAGTTTTGTGTCCGTGTTCTCATGCTGGGTAAAGGACCTATTTAGAACTGGAGATGATCTGACATCATTAATTTAGCAGTAAAGACTGTGTTTTTACTTTAAAAGCTTTGTTTCTCCTCCCAAAGAAGATGAGTCATTAGAGGGAGTGGAAAAGTGGAGATGACTCACACTTGATCCTTTAGGTCCTGGCTCTCCATTCCTTCCTTGCGGCCCTTGAGGTCCCTAAAACATAAGCAGGCGTTGAATCAATCTGATCATAAATCATTTAATATTATATAGATATATAAAAGCGTTTTTCGTACCCTCTCTCCAGGAGATCCCGGGGGACCGTCATGTCCAGATGCACCCTATGAAAATATAAAAGTTATAGAGAGTATGCAGGCAATGATGCGCAGACATGTTGAAGAACTGCAGTCACTAGTGGGTGAGAGGAGAGTCAGCTGACCTTTTCTCCTGGTTTCCCCGTAGGCCCTCTAGCCCCCCTGGCACCTCGAGCACCCTGCCAAAGAAGACACATGAAGACAAAACTCAGGTCGAGGCCATGAACTGACCTGAGAAACGAGGAGTGGTTCAAGAAGCGTAGTCAAGCTTATCATGTGTAGTATATCTCAGCTAAATGGCAATTAGCATCTTCTGACACCGTTAAAACTTTGTGGAAGTTTTAAATGATAGGTATAAGTGGAATTTAGGTTACAAAATGGGCTTGAAAAATGTTATTTTACTTTTTCCATACACATGAAAGAGCGATTCCACAAGAAAACCCCACAGTTACAGCAGCTAGCAGCAGAACTTCAGCTGTGTTCATTGATCCAAACTTCAAACGTTGCATGTGAAACAACTTTTGTTAAAAACACAATATGTGTTTGGAGACATTCACACACTCACATTTGAACCCCTCTGGCCTGCACCTCCTGGCTGTCCTGCAGGACCCTGCGTACGGCGCAAAAGCAGGAGATTAAAGCGAGAACTTCAATTTCCTGAGATATTAACATCAAGGTTTTTGAACCTCTACTCACTTTCTTCCCTTTCTCTCCTGCATCTCCCACCGCGCCAGGAAAACCATCAGACCCCTGGAGAGGAAGAAGGTATAGACAACTTTGTATAAATTATATGAACTACACGTGTAACCTACTTTGACTCAATCAGTGCTTTTTATTTTTTCTACCTTTGGCCCTTGTCGACCTGGATATCCTGGTAACCCTGGAACTCCTAGTTTCCCCTAAAAAAAAGTATAGAACTTAATATTTAATGCAAAGTGTTTCACAAGAACATTGGGTATAAAATGTATTGGCATTTTTAATCGGCTGTGTACCTTCTCCCCAGAAGTACCAGAAGCACCAGGGTCGCCCTGAGGACCCAGCTGACCTTTGGGCCCCTCAGGTCCGTCCTCACCTCGGTGACCTGGAGCTCCATTGTCTCCCATGTCCCCCTTTACTCCCATCTCTCCCTTGGCCCCCGGGAAGCCATCCTCTCCCTGCAGATAAAGGTAAAAGGGAGGAGACAAGATAACAGATGCTACATATCTATCAGTGAGGGTAATGGGATATTTTCAGACGGCAAAACATCCAGAATGTGGCCAGACTGTACCACTTTTCTTTTACCTTCTCTCCTTTGCTTCCCTTTAATCCTCTGATTCCATCTGCCCCCTGTCAAACACAGAAAAGTGGTCAACAAGAAAGACTATCACTGGCTGTTCTTAACTTCAGCATGATTTAGGAAGCATATTAAACATTCATCACCGTATTACGCAAATTGAGTAAATCTCTTTGTTCAGAATACGTCAGAATACTTCTTTTGTCTTTAGTGCTCACGCAATATACAAATGAATGGACTCCAAACCAATATCTCCTCCTGTTTTGTCAGTTTCTACCTTAACTCCTCGTTGTCCGGGGTACCCAACGGGCCCCTGCACTCCCAGAGGACCCTAAAAAAAAGAACATGCACACACATTAGGATGTGCGTCCGTTGCAACAACATCAACACAACATGGATCCACTGCACGATATGCAAACAGACAACAGACGTACCGGCAGTCCCTTTTCACCTGGAGTACCTTCCCTTCCCGGGTGACCCTGTTGACAGGAAGGTATGTTAATATCTGCTGGTAGGCATGTGGCTGTCATGTAAGGTTAGCTTTAGAGTCTAAGGAATGCATTATGTCAACGGGATCCTCAGAAATGCAGAAATATAAGTATGCATGTACTCACCGGAGGCCCATCGTTGCCAGGCAAGCCCTGCATCCCTTTCTTCCCTTGAGGCCCCTGTGAGACAAAGATCAGTCGATCAATCCAGACTCCTTCCCCACAAAGGTAAAACAATGCAACAGAAACTCTCTCACCTTCTCTCCTGGCAGCCCTACCAAACCCTGGGGACCTGGGAAACCCTGTAGGAGAGATGGAGCGTTGGCATTTCTATGGATGCACGTAAACAAATGAGTTATTTTTGTGACTATGGGTTTTCTGCTCGTACCACGATTCCAGGGTTGCCTTGCTGTCCGGGTGCTCCAGTGTCTCCTGGCGGGCCCTGTTACAGAAAAACAAAAAGAAGAAGAAGCAGCGATGCCACAGGAACAACTTGGATATGCAGTTCTAGCATCGACTTGTTCTTCTTATCATACTCACTATGTTTCCCTTTGAACCTTGGACCCCGTCAATTCCTCGAATGCCCTGTGAGGAGAGAAGGGCACCGGTTAATGAAAGAGATTAATTTGTCTTTGTCCTTGAGTATACTGTATTTATATGATCCTTGCTATAACATATTAAAGAGGAACTACTGTTTTTTACAACCTGGACCTTATTTCTGGCATAAAATATGATCGTTTACTCACCCATATAACTTTTATGTTATTTGTAGTCCTTTGGGAGATATTTAGATCTGCGTATATACATATAATGGAAGTGATTGGGGCACCGAAACGTAGCCTCTAAATAACGCTTTATCTGCCGCAAAACTCGTTCATTTCACCAATATTTTGTTATCGTACGCAAGTGCTATTCCCCGTTGAGTCCGGAGTTACCTGTTATCATCATCCGGGGTCTGTAGGTCAATCTACAGACCCCGGATGATGTCTTCTGACCTGGATGATGTCATCTCTGATCGCCGCACGCACCCTCGACGGTCGGCTTGTTTACCTGTAATTTGCTACTGCTATGGTTTGTCCACAATCTCAGAATCGGAAAATATTCAGTCATGTTGCAAAAAAGCAGTAATGCGTTATTTAGAGGCTGCATTTTGGTGCCCCAATCACTCCCACTATATGGATATACGCAGATCTAAATATCTCCCGAAGGACTACAAATTACACAAAAGTTATATGGGTGAGTAAACGATCGTATTTTATGCCAGAAATAGGGTCCAAAAATAAGGTAAAAAACACTGCAAAAAGACAGTATAGTTCCTTTCATAGTTCGTATAACTGTTGGACGAAATACTCCCTTTTTATGCCTGAATGATGATGGATATATTAAAGGTCCCATAATATACCCATGTGAAACAAAATAATGTAAATTTCACATGTTTCTAGAACGCGTATTTCGAGTTTCAGCTCAAAATAGCACAAATATTGTTCATTCTTCTGTACCTGTTTGCCTATCATTTTAGCCCTGTCCCAAACAGACTGTGTCTGTACCCGTAGCTTTAAATGCAAATAGCTGCTGCTGCAGTCCACGCCCCCTTTATGGAAGAGGGCTGCGCCTTTCCTGCTCTCCTTGAATGGATCATTCACTGGTTTTGATTGATGGAGATAGATAGGAGAAGGGTTGCTGGTGTTTTCTCATATTTTGTGAATATCTAGTCACACTGGAGACTTAGGAAAAAGCTTTAAAAATAAAGTGTATTTTACACAAGATGTCCCCTTTAATTGTATTTTATGGTTTGCATTTTCTGTTTTTCTGCCATGTAACCACTAAAATTCTTGAATTCCTGCCAAGACCAAAAAATAAATAAAAATAAGTCCACTGCCCAATACTAAACAGAAAGTTTCTGAGACTTTCTGAGTTAAGCGAGCCCCTTGGGACAACAACTAAAACTAAAAACCATTATCCACACCACTGATTTGGATAGGATATACCACCTCCTTGCTCGGGGCCTTTAATGCTCAATTAACCAACATCAAGCGTAATTTAAAAATGGAATTTAAACAAAGGGGCGTCATTGTGCTATCAGATGCAGACAAGCACGAACTGGTGTGAAAATATATACAACACCGACATGAAAGAAAGTGCTTCAGGTGATTGGAAATGCGGTGTGTCATCTGGCAAGCAAACACTTCTCAGATGAGATAAGAATTACATGACATCATGTTAACAAACGGAGAACTGCTGTTGGACTGAGATATCATCATGTGGGGTTATATATTATCCGACAAGATATGCCACAGCTGGATTCGTGTTGCCTGAGAGAAGAGCAGCAGGATGATTATACATATCTTATGTTGTTTACTGTTGGAAGGAGTAGAGGTTAACATGTGTGCAGCTATGAATGTTGCATGTATGAAGAAGAGCAAAGGTTACACTCACCGGCTGGCCTGGGGGACCGGGACGACCTCTGGGACCGTTGAGACCTCTGGACCCCTGAAACACACAGTTAAACACAGTATAATCAGATGTTACAGCAGGAATTGGGTTGAGCAATTTTATGCATTTCTTGAAACTTGAAACTCTTTGGCTTTCAGCTCCATCAAGCATTTACTAACAATTAAGATTTGTTGTGGGGTTAGGGTTGTAATTATTCAGGTTAAAGTTAGAGGCTAAGGTATCTACAGCGTCAATAAGAAACCTTATACATGTAGAAGAACAGCGCCTTGGTATTTATTTGTCTGTGATACGGTAACAGGCACGCCTAAACCGTAATGTAAGTGTGCCGTTTGACAGATTTAGATCAGGAAAATCCCTAGGTTTGATTTCTGACATGGATCATGCTGGAAAAATATCAGATCCTGAATTACCACACAGCACCTTAACAGTGTCTTTCAGTAGTTCTGCACTAATGGAGGTGAAGTGTTAAACTGAGTCCAGAGATCTCTTTCGGAGCCAACGAAGACAAGTAATTTAACAGAACTAATTTAAGTGGAGCTCGATCCAGCTGCGCTCTCACGGTGAACACTACAGGAAGTCTTTCATACCCTACTCTACCCGGCTGTATAACAACTCACCGTTCTGTTAAATATAACTCTAACCATATCATTGCACCTTACTATTATCTTTCCTATATATATATATGTAGTGTATATTTACTCCTATTTCTATCTTTCTGTGCATTTGTTATACAATTTATTTCTAGGAGTGGGACTTTAACGCGTTCATTACGATGAATTAATTACAAAAAAATTAATGCATTTAATCGCAGTTTGCATTCCAAACAACGCGGAACGATTTCCTAGTACAGATTAGACTGATGCACACGTCAGAGCTCGAGGAATCAGATGAAAGTGCGTTGCTAGGACTGATGGCAGGCAAATTTTATTTAAAAAACAACAACTACCTGATGGAAGCCTTGATGAAAGCGGAGTTTTGTGCGAATTGTGCAAAAAAAAAGAGTTTGCATACCACCGAAGCACTTCAACCCTACGATATCATCTAAATGCAAAGCATGTTGCAGTGAGTACAGAAACCACCAGAGCTGTTACCACTAGCAGTCCTGGTCCGAGTACGGACATGACATGCCAGCAACCCAAACATTTTATTTATTTATTTATTTTTTTACCATTTAAAGTCAATACTTTTAAGTCAGTACTTAAAAGTACTTTTACAGTGGCACTTTAATCTTAGGTCTGTTCAGTTTTGGCCAGGGATATTTTCTTTCTGTTTTGAATTGAAATGCAATTAAATGCATTTTTCCAGACATTAAAAGAGCTTGAGTTTACAATATTCATGTCTGTGTCTATTATTTGATTCAGTCATCCACAAAAAATCCATTTAAATGTGATTAATCGTGATTAATTAGTTACAAAGCCTCTAATTAATTAGATTTTTATTATTACTATTTTATTTTATTTTTACCCCTATTACAGCTATTTTGCTTTTCCTTCAAGAGTGTTTTCTTTCATGTGCAACTGAGCTATGGTGACCAAGCAATTTCCCTTGAGGATGAATAAAGTCTAACAAAGAAACTGGCGCTCGTGCTTCTTATTTATGTCAGTGCATGAAACACTCACAGCATCACCTGGTTGTCCTCTGGGCCCAGGTGGCCCCTCGGACCCCTGTTAAAAAAAACAAAAAACAAAACACAAACGTGAAAAACTGCATAAACACAAACACCTGCATAAACACCTACAACCTCTCACCTTTTCCCCCGGCTCTCCTGTGTGACCTGTAGGGCCCGGCTTGCCTCTGTCCCCCTGGGAAATAACACATTTTAAGATGGCAGTCTGTATTATTAACGATCCACTTAACAGCGCTCACTCATTTAGCACGATCGCTTACTTTATGTCCTTTGTTTCCAGGGAGACCGGGCAGGCCATCGAACCCTCTATCCCCCTGAGAGAAATATAAAATAAAAGTAGAGAAATGTGAGGTCATATTTTACAGCGACAGAGACGAGCGTGACTATCGCATCTGCTCACCTTCGCTCCGGTCTCTCCTATCGCACCGCGGCCTCCGTCTGCACCCGCTCGACCCTAATAAAGACGAGCACACAAAGGCAGGCATGCTTGTAGATTCCTCACTGACGCGGTGTCAAACTTTACTAGGTGAACAGTCCCTCTCACGGTCATTACAAAGAGCGAGCAAATAACGGCACGTACACTAGTAAAGCTATTTATTTAGGAAGGATTTTATTAAAGCAAACTGCCTCACCCGTTTCCCAATCCGTCCGTTCTGACCTGGGATGCCTGGAAGTCCCGGAGGGCCCTGGGGAGAACAGGTGAGAGTAAAAGGGAAGGGGGGAAGAATTTATGAAAGACTGTTGAAAGAGACGAGCTGAGTCTCCGAAGGTGTTATACGTTGCCATGAGAACTAGCCCAGCTAACTTACCGAAGGGCCCATCTCGCCGCTGGTCCCCTTCAGACCCGAGGGACCCGGAGCGCCCTGAGAAAAACAAATTTGAGTATTTTATCACATCTATATTAATTATTTAGGGAAAAAGCCTTATATGTGGATACTCTACAGGTTTAAAACCAAATAAACGTATAAAAGACATAAATGAAAACTTAAATTGGGTCTTCTAGGGGTATTATATGATATATATTTTCCTATTTATATTTAATGTATAGTTTATGGTGTAAAAATGCACAACTGTAACCACAGGAAAGAAAATAACCACCATTCGGAAGCACAAAGACAATACTTCTTTGGGATTAATTGTGTGTATGCTCACATGTGTTTTTTAACATACACACCAAACCTAAAAAAATGGCTCACCAAGGGTCCAGGTCTTCCCCTGAGGCCGAGCGGTCCCGGAGGTCCCTTCATAGCCAGCTAGAAGAGAAGGAAAGACATGGAGGTGTAAGGTTTTTATTAATCAGTTGTAAATCAGCTGCGTTTAAGATGCAGAAGTGGGATTTCATATTTCACATGTCTGTGTGTACCTTGGTCTGCTGCAGGATGGCCTGAGCCTGAGCCTCCTGTGCCGAAACCACTGCACCTGTCTTTGGGTCGCCGCCTGACTGGAACTGCACGTCAAATAAAAAAAAAAAAAACACCAGATGCTCTTTAGGTAAACTCAATACCCCACCTAGTGGCCGTTACTCTGCACTGCTGATCAGGTTTTGCACAAGTAGGTACAGGTACGAGATGAATAAATAGACAGGAAATTAACAAATAGAAAGAAATACTGGATGTTGAATGCGTTAGAGGTCTGAGCGTGAAGACAAGTACTCTATTCAGAGGCCTTTGCAGTCACCTGATATCAAAAAAACTAATTAACCAGACTACAGCTGACGGACATCACGCATAAACTGTGCAGCGATGTTTAGTTTCAAATGTTTCAAAGACAAATGGGCTAATTAGCCGGTCCATTTCTCAGTGATGACATTCAAATATTCCCCATTTGGCCCTGGGGCTTTGTTAAGTGTTAACAAGACCAAATAACTGCCACAGCAACATCGCTGCCGAGTGCGACGCCTCGGGGGTAAACAGCAGTATCTTCGTGTTACCGGTATGAGCATGATGTTTCCTGGGGGACCTGGTATCCCGTCAGCACCATTAAGGCCCGGCCGCCCTGGAGGACCCTGAGAGAAGAGAGACGTGGAGACAGTTATGAAGGGGGTGCTAGAGTGTGCTTTTGGATCAGGCTCTCAACTCAGCACACAGAGGGTAGCCCTCACCAGCTCTCCAGGGTCTCCTCGGGGTCCCACCGGTCCTGTGATTCCAGGAGGCCCTGGCTCTCCCTGTAAACACGAAGATGGAAACTCATTGCAATTGCTCATGTCTGCATGTCCCCGCATGCAAAACATGTTTGTTTGGGGGCTTTTACGTCTGTTTTTTACCTGAATACTAAAGAAAAACATGTTTCAAATTACATGTCATGCAGTAAAATCCACTAACCTCAGGCCCCGGGGGCCCATATGGTCCAGTAATCTGTGTTCCCTGCAAAAGAAATCACACAGAAACCTTTTAAAAATAAGAAAGAATAGAGCGGTAACACACAGGATCAGTACAAAATATTAAGCAAAGCAAGAAAATACTCCAGAATCAGTCAAATAAAAGAAGAAGAATTCAAATGTATTAGTTCTGGGTTGATAACGATAATGTTATTGCACACTGGAGATACACTGTGATACCATACCATACAGGCTATATTATTACTATACAGGCTATATTACTGCAGAGTATTATATTAAAGATATTGCACATTTAAAATAAGTGATTTCAGTTCTGTTGTGACACTGGTCTACTAGGAGCACTGTTTATATAGTCTGACAGCAGCAGGACAACCAGAAATATACGGTGCATCCAGTATGACATCGATGAAGTAGTATCTTTACAAGCTGTATGTTATATCACCCTATACCCGCCTTTATATGTGTCTAACCAGAGAAATGTAAACTCATTTTGCAGGTCCTCAACATTGTTTTAAAGGTACAGTGCAAGACTTTTACATTTAAATGACACATTCAACCTTCGACCAGGCTATTAGGCCAGTCAGCGCCAGATAGATCTCTCTGAATTTGGCAGTACACCAGTGTTTTATGGCAATAGTCCTGCGCTGGTGCACTGTTAGCACATGACGGATTCACCACTGCTGCAGAGAGTAGGGACTGTTGTGGCGTAGTAGACTATGGAGGAATGTTTCTGATGTGTCAGATAAAAAAAAAAAGAAACTCTGCGTTCACTGGAAGGATCACAAACATGGATTACCGTTGGCGTGAGAGTTATCTATCTATCTAGAGTGTTAGATTTACTGTGCTTTTATGACTCCTTCCGAACACAAGCCTGGGACTTTCCATAGCTAGCAGGCACATGTGTTGACAGTGTTGGTGTAATTAATCTGATGCCAGGAAGTAGAGACAAGACTTCTGCACTCTATCTTTAGCAAAAAAAA
>JASGAT010397855.1:0-12542 GCA_030220025.1 Chelon auratus
TAAATATGAGGCTCCTGATGATAATAATCTGATGAAAATAATCTCTCTAACTTATATCTCAACAAATGTCTTAATGCATTTAAGATCATGTGATCAGTTGTGTCTCTGAAGTACATAAATAATCACTCATAACGTTTAGTTTATATACGTGTAGTTTTGTAGGTTGGTCATACATGCACTGACCTTACATAAAAAAAAAACATTTACAGTAAATGATGCGAGAAGAAATCTACACAAATATGACTATTGGTTGTTATTTTCCATTCAAAATATTTATTAGTGATAATTATTAAAAGGTCCAATTCTGCCGGCAAACTTCCCTAACTGGATAAACCAGAAGTAAAATGACATGCAGCCAATCAGGCCAAAGTCATGGCGACACCATGACCACCAAGGTGTCCACTCCCCAAGATCTTTATGTTACATGGGAGCATAATGGACATACGTTGAAAGTAAAGCCAGGGTCATGATAGCATCTGCTGGTGTAAATATTGATAAAGCTGAGTGGGAGTCATCAATATGTAACAGAGTCTGGGATTCCACTTGCATGTATCTGTCTACTCATTGGCTGCAGCACAGTGGTCTGGCTTCCTCCCACCATCCAAAGACATGCTCTTCATAGGCGTGAGTGTGAATGATTGTCTGTCTCTCTGTGTTAGCCCTGTGATAGACTAGAGACCTGTCCAGGGTGTACCCCGCTTCTCGCCCAGTGACAGCAGGGATAGGCTTCTTCCTGACTTCCTCCTAACTCTGCCCTGAATGTAGTTAGGATAGTCTTGATTACATGCTGAAAGATGAATTATAATAGTGCTGCCTCTTCCCACCAGCCCCTGGATGAATATGCCAAATGCCCTTAAGCAGGTCTTGGGAAGCACAGTAGTTTTCCAGGTGATGCCAGTAGGAAGAAGGCAGCTTTTATTCACTGAGACACCTGTGGCATTCCTCAGGGTCTCTAAAGTCACAGCGCTCGTACAGACTGAGCGTCAGCAGCAGTTGATGGCCCAAGTGTCCATTAGTGGAGCCCTTAAGTGCTCTGGACCTCAGCAGCAGCTTGATGAGCAAATCATCCACCAGAAGCTGACAGTGACTGTATAGAGACCTGGAAAATAATATCTCTGAGAGGGGATTTATGGCCCTGCACTTGTGAGGGCTCAGATCTAAAGTCACATAAGACATAAGGCAAGGATGAACACAGCTTCATTTCATGAGCCTTTGCTCTTTTAGAGCTGGGGTCTGAAAAAAGCGTCACTCTGGTCAGGGTGTTAAATGTGTTTATTGTGTACCCCTGAGACAACTAAGCACACAACAGAAACAGGATACAATCAGCTAAACTATTCATTCACTCTCAACTCTTCCTTCTCTATTTCTTGCACATTTGTTCATATGCTACCATGATAACTTGTACATTTTTGCTTATACTATTTCTATTTTATCTTACTAGATTTTATTCTACTTATTTTTTAGTTCTATTATATTTAATTTAATCTTTTCTTTTTATCTGAGGTTCTTAAGAGTGTGTTTTTTATGTACAACTAAGCTACTGTGACCAAGCAATTTCCCTTGTGGATCAATAAAGTTTATCTAAGTCTAAGTCTTTTTACCAAACAAATGAGATCAGTGTCACAGTCGCCCTCTCATTCTGAATGACGTGCAAGTAAGCACCTTAATACTGTATTTTTATTTTTATATATTGTATNCAATGAAAATAAAGGAATTCAATATAATTCAGTCAGTGTTATTAACATGCAAGCAACATTTAAACAGTGCCGCTCACTGAGGTGAAGCTGATTTTACTCATTTTATATACTGTCACGTGGCTTAAGTTGCTGTGTCACAAATCATTATATTTTGCAACATCAATTTTTTATCATGAAAGGCTTTTAAAATCCTTATCTGCTGTAAAGAAACTGCAAGATGTTACACAATTTTCAGCTGCGTAAAGTAACTTGTAACTACACCTGTCTGATAAACGCAGAGGAGCAAAGCAGTATGCAGTATTTCCCTCTGAAATATAGTGAAGTTGAAGAAGAAAACGACATAAAATTAAAGTACTCAAGTAAAGTAAAGTACTTGGTGGTCTTTAATGTGTCCCAGGACACGCTGGTTGGATTGGTTCATGCTACCAAAAGAATGAGGTCAAATGTGCCCCAGACCACTTCCACTTTTGGTGAGAGATCATGCTTTTGTGTCCTGGGTGTGTTCAGACCTGGACTTTAAGCTGGAGTGATTAAATCACTCAGGACGGATGTTAATGTAAGCTCTCTTATGAGGAACCCTTTCCACAAGAAGAAGGTTGTAGTAGTAGGTAAAAAAAAATAACCACAGACGATCGAGAAACTCTGGCTACTTATACTACAGCATAATGTTTAGCTTTTTCCTAACTGTCATGCATTCCTTTTCTGAACGTCACTCAATAACTCCAATCATATCCAGCATAATGTCACAGCAGTCACCTCACCAACGGATAATCTCGTGTTGGTTGTACTGCAACACTAATTTTGAGTATTGTTTATTTGGAATTTAGCTCAGTAACTCCACTCTTGTTCACTGAAGGATCATCTAAATCATCTCACACATTCACTTGCTCGTGCTGAACACTCAGTTTATAAAAAACACTGTCTGTCACTAATTTTCAGGATTTTTTAATACCAGCACGGATCAATAACTCCACCCATAGCCAAGACTGGCTCACCAGACTCAACTCACACGTTTAAATTTACAATGAACATAGTTAAGTGCTGAATATTTCTTTGGAGACGGTCCCTGCACACTGTCTCTCAGTCAGGTGCTCAAAGAAACCAATAGTAATTAAGATCACCTCCCCTGAGACCAGCTTATCCACCAATACGAATTATCAAATTATGACGTGTAACAATATAAATTATCACGTAATAACGTGAAAAGTTTTGTTATAACAAGATACTGATCTGTTTTTTCGGATTCCGCTCTTTTTCGCGCTCACATCCGTTCCTGTGTTGCTTCCCTCTTTCTTTAGCCGAGAGGATATTATTATTAATTATTATACGGCAATGTCAATTTTTCAGATCAAAGCATAAAAAAAAGAAAAAAAAAAGAAAGAAAAAAAAAACTGAGTCACCTCCTTCTTCCCTCCTCCTGCACGCACCCGTCGGGAGCCCGTAACCAGTGGGATGGTGCGCGCTCCCGCCGTCAAGTGTATGTGCACTCGATTAAACAGTGGGTCCACACAGTGAGTGAAGATGGCGATGAGGGCAGCGCTGCGGTGCCTCTCTGCAAACTTTTCGCCCAGACTGCCTCAGCTCTCGTCAGCAGCGCAGCTCTCTGCGACCCGGCTGCTGTGGAGGAGCGGCTCTCCTCGGACTCTGAGCACGACCTCGGCCCTGTCCACAGGTAAAAGGAAAAAAAACAAAACAGTCCGCATGTTAGTAAATGTACCATTACTAACATGCGTGCTGGGCACACATTCCTGTCTGGCTCTAGTGGGCGGAAAGAAAACACCTCCCGGAGTTTGTGCCACTTTTACGCAGCGCAGCACAGGAATGCGGCAGGGAGGGAAGTTTGTGTCTGGTCTGACTCGGAGGAGCTATACGCACCGAAACTTAAATGCAGATTGTAGCTGCCACATGTTGGCTAAAGAATACAGCAAGGCTTAATGTCCTCACTGTGCTAGTGGAGGACAGTCAGACCGCAAGCTGCATAAAGCAACTAATTGCATACTGTATGTCTTGTGCACCAAGAAGCAGCTCATTAAGCAACAGTCACCATGTGCCATAAATAACTGAGGAATAATGACTGTCATGTGCACATGTGGTCTCAAATTTTAACATAATTTTCTTCACGTTTTCAGTTATTCATGATCCCAGATATTTAAATTATGTATCATATTTAAAAATGAAATGCTAAAGCTTAAAAAAAAACTGTCACCCCACAGAAAGAATTCTTTGGAATTTCACTGAGCCCTTAGAGTTAGCTGCAAACTGGTCATGCATCCGCATCTTGCACAGTTCACGATCTGGTTCAAACCTGTATTTTTCTGCATGGTCTGATGTCAGTACTGGGAAATGCTGAAGCATTACTGTTCTTCCCTTGGGGCAAAGATGTCAGCGTGAGCTTGGGATCAAAACGGCCTTAATTCTTGTTTTGTTTTTTTGTAATTTGACTCAGCTGTGATGAATTGTTTTTTCATGTTTTACTTACACCTGTCAAAGCAATAATGACCAGAATCCAAAACTACTGTGACAGAAAAGCTACAACTAAGTGATTTATAACTGACAACATATAGTGTTTCTCTAGTAATACACTGATTATCTGATCTGTTTTTTCTTTGTAGCCCTAAAGTTCACAGATAAGCATGAGTGGGTACGAGTGGAGGGCAGGATTGGTACTGTTGGTATCAGCAGTTATGCTCAGGTACGTTATTGGGGTCGTCTTTTTACTAATCAACGAATTTATGGCTTGTTTCCGAGGTTCAGTGACGGCAATCTAAAAATAGTGATATGCTAATGTCTGTAGTGTCCGGTTCAGTGCTGCACTTTGCCCTCGGCAGCTCCACTGTCATCAGCTAATTTACTGTTTTATGGCTATTGTTTGACACAATTGATCAGTGGGACACTGCTTAGCCTTGCAGAAAATTTCACATGCAGACTCTTGCTTAACTACAGACATTCGCGCCAAATTTAAAAGTTCAAATGATTTTTTTTTTTTATTTTATCTCCACTGCTGATTGGTCAGAAGTCTGACTGTGTTTGATGCAAGATGAGGATCTCAGTCTAATCTGTTTCTAAGACGACGCTACAGAGAACATGATTAACATCGTCAATTATTGTCTGGCTTTTTCACAGCATTCGCGTCACCGCTTCAAAAAAATACTCATTAACTGTGGATGTGATTATTCTTAAACAATGTGTGGACTTTAGCAATTTGTGCTTCTGCTGCACTTGATCTGAACTTTTTGCAAACCTCCAACCATGTGTGTTCACAAACAAAGATGGAACAAATGATTTGTCTGTTAATTTCAGACAATTTCGTTTTATATTTCTTTTATATCCTTTAGATCACCAATAATTACCCTAAAGTCTCATAAACAGAAAAAAACGTCAGTGTTTCCTAAAATATCTTTTACAGAATATAATATGCTTTTGCAGTTTTATACTTCATTAAAAGGGTTGCAGGTCAATCCAGGATTTACCACAGAAGAAGGCTCAGTGTATGAGTTGAAGGAACTCCTTGACACTAGAGGTTATTCACGCCACCAGCCAAACTATGTAAAAGTGTTCTTTAATGCTATGTGTATTACATTTGCCGGCATAACAGTTCAGTCTAAAAATAGTTAGTGTTGACTACTCCTTGTTAAAATGTGATGTTTCCTGACGTAAAGCGAACATTTTGATTATTTTGTTTTACATGAGCAGTTCCTGCAGTTTGTCATTGAGTACGCAGGTATTGGCATTTAATAATCAAAAACACATCTTGTGCAGATAAACATGCTCTGCTCTATGTACATTTTCAGCTTTATCATTACAGTGTTGAAAGCGTAAATTCGTTTCTCAATCTTTTAGTTATTCTACCTTCATACAAGCTTCCTTATCAATATCTCAGCACTGTCAAGAGCACTGCTTATATCAGTGCCCCTTCCTCTCAGCTTCTGTTGCAGAAATGTTGCCTTGACATATCTGACAATTTAAATACTAAATTCTTATAATTCTGTGTGTCTAAATGCTCCACAGTATAAGGCTTTTTTTAAATAGATTTCTGATCACAAAGGACAAAGTAACCTGTCACTGCAAACACAATCAAGAAACAACCCTGAGTTGTGTTTTCCAGGTTGAGTGTAAGTGAGCAAGAGCCCGACGGCATGAGTCTTTCATTTCTCTCTTTCAGAGGTTTACTGCAAAAGGTACTTTATGAATGAGTGGCTTGCTATGCAAGTAACATGTTCCTGTGGCAGTGTCTGTATTTAATGATGGCCGTACAAAAGTCTTTATGCTACCTTTTATAATATATTATAAAAGGTAGCATATATATTTTAGCAAATTGTATGATGAAGTTCAAAACTAAAAAAAGCACATGAAAAACTATATATATTTTTTTCACTGCCATGAACATTGAACATAGACACTGTTTATTTAGTGTCAGTCACACACACACACCGTCCTCCTGCTGCATATGCCCACTAGGGCACTATAATGTAGGGCTTCCCAAATACACTCTATTATTAACTATTTCTGGTTTTTAAAGTATTTACTTTTGCAAAAGACTACAGAGACACCTGTTAAAGTATTCAAATAGAAGTATTTAGTAGTAGTTTCTTGACCTTAAATATCATTACACATTTCTTTTTCTCAGATTTGTATAAAACTTTACGTAAACAGTCTGTTATTATTATTTTAGGAAGCATTAGGTGACGTGGTATACTGTGGACTCCCTGAAGTTGGCCAAAGCCTTGAACAAATGGGTAAGAGCCTGCAATACACTGCATGCTTAGTAAGTAATTGGTTCTAACAGACGTATCACTTGTGTGTGTGTGTGTGTGTGTGTGCATTTGCATGTTGTAGAGGAGTTTGGTGCCTTGGAAAGTGTAAAGGCTGCCAGTGAGCTATACTCACCGCTGACAGGAGAAGTGACTGAGATCAACACAGAGCTGGCAGAAAATCCTGGGCTTGTGAATAAAAAATGCTATGCCGAGGGTAAACGTCTCACACTCACTGCTGTCACATTTGTCAGGAGTAATATTCAGGAATGTAGACTTTTTTTTGCCAGAGTAGATGAGATGTTGTCAAACCAGACAGCTTGTTCCTGAAACCAGTAACATGTGAACTCTTATCTTTCAGGCTGGCTAATCAAGATGACCATTGAAAAGCCAGAAGAACTGGATGGCCTCATGGACCAGGCTGCGTATGATAAATTTATCAAGTCGCTTGACGAATAAACGGTCAAACTGGCTGTGGTGCTTTGTAATGTAATTATGATCAAAGATTTATAGCCAGGGTTACTAACATCTTGTGTGACACTATTCTTCATCTGTGGTATTTATTTTGATACTGGAAATGTGCTATCAAAATAATTTCAAATACTCTGTAACGACTTCCTCTTAGACAGGTTTGTTTAGTTGCTAGCAAATCTAAAGGGCTCTTAACCTCAAGATCTGTCAGTATTATTGGCTCTTGTTCCCGGTGCTTCGCTCCATTTTTAAATGTGCACAGATGTGGTAAAATACTGGAAAGTGCTGTGTCAGATTGATTTAATAAAATGTGATCTTTAAGTATGAGTTGATATATCTGTCATTATTTATTTATCTTTATTTATCCTACAGTTCTAATGTAAAATTAAATCCCTTTGTGACATTCTTGCCAACTACATTATGTATTGCGATGGTGTTAAGATGGCACCAAATTGACCTCTTATAAAACAAACCTTTGATGTGTTTGAGACAGATATGTTCATTTCATGTCACTGTGCATGTGCTGACAGGGCATGCTGCTTCTTTTTGCTTAGTTCTGCACACCTTGACCTTTGCCCTCAGGTGAAGATAGGCTGAGATTGCTGAAGCTAGTTGATCAATGATTAATGCAGCAGCGGTTTTAAAATCAGTGACTCGATAAAGCTCTGCACTCTCAGACAGATAATGAAGAACAAAAGCTTTAATTAATATACCAGACTAAAACAGGCTGTCAATCAATTCTACCGCACATAATTGGTGCATGAAAAGCTATTTAAATTAATTTTATATTCACATATCATTGCAACTCTTTACTCTTTAAAAGAATTCTATATTATTAAAAGTGCATTTGTCCTATCCTTTAAACTTGACCTCTCTCTACTGGATTTATTACTTCTACTTGTGAGGCATCAGTGCTAACTAAACCACTGTGCCGCCCATGTGGCAGTTAAACTCTGGTTAAAACAATTTACACAATCAAGTTCTAACAAGTAATAGACTTATCCTAAATCTATCCTGACATCATCATATGATTGTTCTGACTAACCAGTCCTTTTGCTGAAGTAAGAACCAACTGTCTCAGGGATGCAAGTTCAGGCAGGACTAATATGGCTGGTGCTTCATCACCTGTGTATGTACTTTACAACTGTCGTTGTGTACCATTCTGCTCAATCTTATTAGACTCCACAGAGATTCATTTATTTTTTCAGCATATTAAAAGGTCCAACACTCACTGGTCCTTACAATTTGTATTGTCAGAATGAAAACCTGCAGTACATTTCTTTTTATTATGAGATTGCTTCCACAGTCTTGTGTGTCCACAGGTACATGTTAGTTTCAGCCATGACGGGCCCATAGGTACAGTCATGCAACCCCCACACCATGTACAAGATAAGAAAACTGGACAGAATAGCGTATTGTACTATACTACTAATAAATAATATTTAATTTCACTGTTGGCATATTTACATCGGTGAGGATGTTTGAATAGCCTCTGCTAGGAACCTGGGTGTCCCTTGAGACTGATAAAGACTGGCTTTACTCAAGTAAAAGCCTTTCTACTTACTGTGGGAAATTAAGCAAGATGCAGCCAGGCCTACTTTCAGAGGGTGTTAGGTCTACATCTAGTGGCAAGTGCAAAAACTTCACCGCTTGTTTTAAGTAGGCTTATCTAGCATGTGAACACGCGCAACCTTGTTAGCGTCAGGTTGCAATATACTCTGTGTTCAGACAAAGATGACGCTTCATCGCAAATGAATACTTACTGTTACTTCCGGTTTTGCTTAAACGACCGATTTCCGTTTTTGCTCCGTTTATGTGTTTTAATAATTCAACGTGCCTATGTGTGCACACAGCTATAGTACATGTAGCTCATATCCTATAAATAACCCGTTGTTCCACAGGAAAAAACTGAGGTATTTCCGTTCCATTTGTTTGTTTTATCTACATATTTTTGTAAAGGGAATGCTCCCAGTATACTCTTTGACCTCCCATCTGTTCGACCATTGGCTGGTTGTTACATATCCCACAATCCCCCGCTTTGCAACTTCCTTTTTCCTTTCGGCCATTTTCCTCCCTCGTAGGTATGAGAAATTATCCTCCAAAGATTTCAAAATAATCTGTTTTAATCCTTGGTATATTATTGATGCTTGTTAATTTCATTTACGACCTGAAATAGAGTGTTCCGTCGTCTTTAAAATCATATGATTATTGTTATAGGTTTCTTCGCTGAATTACTTGAAATCTTAAGTTTTAGTGGCGGTGCCCGTTCTAGTGGTTGCTAGCATTGCGAGTGTCGGGACTGCGTTTTGTTGATCTGTATTTTAACAGTGACCCTTAAAATAAAAAATAAAAAATGTCGATACAACATGAGTGTCGAAATGGTGAAGGCATGTTATTAAGACATATTGTAAACTTTAACAAGAATGTCACCTGCCGTTATCTTAAAGTGAACATGCTAGTTTAGCATCTCGGACGTAGCACTGTGCGGACTGATAGTACGCCGGCATGACAGACTCCTCATGTCTCTGTGCCACGCTGTGTTTCAGGGAAGTAGGCAGCCATGGCCCCCAGCCGGAATGGAATGATCCTGAACCCACACTTCCACAAAGACTGGCAGAAAAGAGTGCGCACCTGGTTCAACCAGCCAGCCAGGAAACTACGCAGGTGAGCATTGGTGTTCCATGCACAGATGCTAACTCGAGCTAACCCCGTCTCGCACCGCTTCATGAATTACTAAGAGAAACAACTCGGGCAGGAGTGTATTTTAAGGCACCAATATAGGAGATAAGAGATGCAAATAAAGCTTCTTTCTTGGTGAAACTTAATGTACTGGAAAGATCTACAGAGTCCTTGAGACGTTCATTGAAATTACACGTTTTGTATTTATAAGTTGCCTGCTTGATCCTATCTTGTCTGGATGGATATTAACAGCCAACTGATGTGGAGGCAGTGGAGTTTAAACATGATTTAGTTAATTGGTCAAACCTGATACCACGTGTTTGTAGATGGTCTACAGTTTTCTAAAAACAATTTGTACATGTTAGTAACTTTTGTGGATTATACAGTAGCACAATTGCGTTTAGTCTGCTGTAAAAATGTAAAGGAGTTTTGGTCCTTGATGATGCGCTGCCTCAATGTGCCTGTAGTGTCATATTGAGTACGAACATGATTAAAATCAAGTTAAGGATTTATTTAGAAAAATCCTGTACCAGTGTGTGAACATGAAACCAAATAAAAGCTGTATGAATGTATGAAATGTTTGGTTCTTGGAGATTCTTCCTACATTTTCAAAGCGTTTTTCCTTTTTTATGAGTGCTTGTTCTTGTGGTAGAAACGGGCGTGCACATAACTGAAGTCTAATAAAGGAGCATTGTGTTTTCTGTGGATTTTGAATGTATGGACTGACAAAGGTCTTAAGTTATTCTAGTCTGACTAAAAGTCGTCTTTCCTCAGGCGAAAGGCTCGTCAGGTCAAGGCCCGCCGCATTGCTCCTCGTCCTGTTGCTGGGCCACTGAGGCCACAAGTCAGGTGTCCCACTGTCAGGTACCACACCAAGGTTCGTGCCGGACGTGGCTTCACCCTGGAGGAACTCAAGGTAATACTTTATAGTTTTCTGTGCTCACTTTCTATCGGGTAAAATAGTTGATTTGAGATCTCTTGTGCCCTAAAAAACTGGCAAGGGTAGGAAATTACGTGTCTCGGGATTGAGTTTTCCATTAATTGAAGTGGACATTGATACAGTAGACGACTTTGCAGCAACAGATGGATTTTTCTCAATTGTGAGCTCTGGGAGAGATGCATTTGTTAGAATGACCTAAACCTCTGCTTCTGTCACGGTGGTCTCTACATGTGAAGTGCTGTTGGCATTAACTATGGGTGGAAGACAGCAAGCTCAACCTTTGCGATGAATCGCGCATCCCTCTGAGCCAGAAAACTCAATAGCTGTAGAACACAAAGTACTGCTCAAAGACTTGATGTGCTTGCCAAAGTGTACCTTGCTTTTCCTCCCATGTATTTTCCTGCTGTGGGAGGAAGGCTAAATGATGAATGTTGATGTGCATCACCCCAGAGCATGTAGACCTGCTTCTTGTATTTATTCACCAGAGGTTGGCTCAAACATGAACCACATTTTCTAAGTGAGCTTACTTAGTGGAGGTTGGGGCATATGTAGTGGCATTAATATGGCAAGTAAGGAATGTCCATGTAAATACATTGCTATTGCTATGAGGCAAATTTGTGAGCAAACATTTCTCAGCCAAGCATCCCATATCTGGCAAACAAGATTATTGGACATAAGAGGCTAGTAATGAACATTACCATAATATATACATTTCACCCATGTAAATCTATTTATAAAACTAAAAACCAATCAAAAATGGGCCCAAATACAGTTGTGGATGTAAGCCTGTTCATTGTTGGTCACTGTGAAAGTAACTGGGTTTGAAGTTGCTCTCTGTTCCATGTGGCTTGAAAATAGCACATTAAGTACTTAAGGGCAGACGAGATCACAAATGTAAAAGCCATTTTTGTGTTGTTGCAGTCAGATGATGACAAATCTCCGGAATCTCTGTATTTGCTTGATGAATGCTTTGAACCCCTTTTCTGATGACTGCTATTTGTTATTTAAAGTGAAAACCCACTTTGTCACGATTGGGACATCAGTAATTAATCATATGGAGGACCTGCTATTCACATCAGAAGATTTAATCTTTAACTTAATGCTCCTCTCTGCAGGCGGCTGGCATCCACAAAAAGACCGCGCGCACCATCGGCATTGCAGTTGACTCCCGTCGCCGCAACAGATCCACAGAGTCTCTTCAAGCCAATGTGCAGCGCCTGAAGGAGTACCGCTCCAAGCTCATCCTGTTCCCCAGGAAGGCTTCTGCCCCCAAGAAGGGAGACAGCACCGTAAGTCTCTTTCATGTCTATACACAAGCATTTAGATAAGTTGAAAGAAATTTTGCATTAAACAAAGGCACCTTATCCAAAACATTGATTTTTTTTTTATGTCAGATTGAATGATTTTAGACAATTTTCATAAGATTGCTTATTGCAAAAAAGTGTAGTTTATATAAAGATTCCTGGCCAAAGTAAGACTTTATCTTGGTTTTTGAAAATACTATTTGTGTTGCCTGCACACATTCATTGGAAAGTGTATTTCCAATTTGCACTGTAGCCTTGCATTGGGTTATTAGATTAGGTGTGGGATTTATTGGACTGAGTGTGGTTTGAGGATAACTAATCCACTTGTGCTGATAACTTTATTTTATAAGAGAGTCTATGCTGTTGCCAAACCTTTACAAGTCTTTACTCTATAGTGTGGATATTGTTTTTTTTGTTCCATTGAAATATTGACTGTCATTATTGCAGGAGGAGGAACTGAAGATGGCCACTCAGCTCTCTGGTCCAGTCATGCCCATCAAAACTGTAAGTTATAAATCCTGCACAGCTTCACACTATGTTATAAAATGTGATAAGCTTTTCTTTATAGTTACGCTTTATTTTGTAAACATGTTGATAAATTCTCCCATTTTAAAGTTATTGTCCATTCTTCCTGGGCCATCATGGCTTCAGCGATGATGGTAAAAAGACTGAAATTAAACAATCTGAACATTTTTTTTCA
>JASGAT010397856.1:0-10588 GCA_030220025.1 Chelon auratus
GGTTTGGTAGGGTCTCTTAGCTGAACAGGGCCTCTAAATGTGTTTTGCCTGGGATTTTGGCACAAGGGATTATAACATCTTATCCTGTGTAATACTGAATGCCATGCACGCATGTTCATCATGCATTTCCTTCAGGGAGGCGTCTGCAGCAGCCACCAGGACTTTTAATCTCTTTATTTCATGCCTTCATCATTAGCAGCTGACCTTTGACCCTCACCCTCATAAACTCCACGCTGTTGTTCAGCGGCGTCTCGCGGCGGAACAGGAGCAGGAAGTTCTCCTCCTCGGGAAGCATCACGGTGGCCAGCTGGAACGAGACTCTGTTAGATGCACTGAATCTGTACGGGACAGTTACTGACGAGGACGTCTTGGTACCTCCTGGATCTGCAGCCGTCCGTCAGACGCAGCGTCACACGCAGACATGAATCTCTCTCTCAGTCTTCTGATTCTGTCCTCAGTTATGTCCTCCCTCTGTAAACGTCAAGGTCACGTTATGGACATTAGGCGGCCGGTCGTGTGCTGGGTATCTGTGTTCATTTAATTATCCCTGGTTTAAAGTCTAAAATGTTTTGCTGCTGCAGAAAAATTAACTACAGCACAGAATGGGAACTAATAAAAATAATAATACCCAACTAATCTACCACTGGAACACTAACTGCTGCCAGTGTCAGTAAATAAAAAATAAATCATATACAGTATTTTATATGAAGCACCTTAAAGTCTGACAATAACAACAAAGCTACACTGTAAAACACAACCATTTGTTTTTGTTTTTTCAGTGAATAATTTCTGTCTTTAGTGCCCCCTCGTGGCAGCTTCTAAAAAGACACTGGATCTGAGCTGGAGACTGGAGGTTGCACTGAAAGACTCATTATGTTCTAACAGAATCACAATGGCATGAGCTAACACTTAGCTAACACTGAGCTAACACTGAGCTAACACCAAGCCAACGCTGAGCTAACTTTACCTTCATTCCAAGTTTTTGCAGCATGTGTTTGAAGAAGGCGTCCAGCTCGTGTCCCTCGATGTAGCCGAGATCTGGAACAAACCCGGATGGATGGATGGATGGATGGATGGATAGATGGATAGATAGATAGACAGATAGATAGATCACAGTTGCAGCAGCAATGTACATTCACTGTACCATACATAATATATAATAAATAAAAAATAAAATTAAATAAGGAAAAAAAATCTATATACACAACATTTACAAGAATAAAATAACTGATGAATGTTAAAAATGAAATGAATTCACAACCAAACATCCATGTGCGGAATATTCCAGTAACACTAATATATTTTTATATTTTATACTCCATTTTGTTTTGCTTCTGACAAAGTAGCAGCCAATCAAAATGTTTGTTACAGGAAGAGACACAAACTGAACATCTGCAGGAATCCTGAAAACAGCTTTAATGTCTCTTTATAAAAGGTTCAAAACACCTAACAAACTAGAGGAAATCTGAGGTTTAAATGTGAGTAATATAATCTTCACTGATGATTAACTACAGTTAGTTAAATGGCTTTCTATAAGAACATGTGGACGGATCCTGAAGAAGCCTCACATCCAGCTACAGGTCGTCTCTGAGCTCACACTTCTTCCTCTTCTTACCGTGTTTATCAAAATGTTGCCAGATCTGTAAGAAACCTGCAGCGTCCAGGTTGTCCAAGGCGCTGTCCATGGTGCTGGAGACCAGTCCGACGAAAACGAGCCGGGTGGTGGGGGGACAATAAAAAAACCCCCAAAAAGACTCACAGACAGAGAGACGATGAGTTCTTCACTGAGATCAAATAAAATCTGCTCAGACGACTTCACCCGCTGGCGTCTCCTGAGATCTGAGACCAAAGAGAGACGGGACCGCTGGTGTATTATGAGGGAGGGGTGAGAGACAGACACAGAGACAGATAGAGAGAGAGAGAGAGAGAGGGCGACCAGTAAAACCGGATTTATTGATATAAACACACAAATACAGAAACATTTGACAGCTTACTGACTTAAAAAGAATATATTTCTTTTAAAAAATATCCTCCCAGTAATATAAAGACCGTCACCAAGTTTTTAAAGAAATCATTTCTCTGCTCATGATACAATATAGTATTTAACTCCAACGTGAAAACCCCATTTATTCAACAGGCAGGAGCCTCAAACAAACACCAGTTCATCCAGTATTTACACTGATACGTGATCCGACGGTAAGTGCAGCGGTACGGTCTCTAACAGGGCGTGTCATGGTGAGCATACAGCAGCAGCGACAGTAACACAACAAACAAAGAGAGGACGCGTCCAAAGGTCCTCAGTGACTCACACAACAAGAAAGAAACACAAGATTCAGCTGCAGGTGTTGAGTCTGGGGAAAAGAAATGATCTCGATGCTTAAATTAAACCTCAACGAGTTCAACCACGGAGGAAACCCTGGTTTTCATTTGGATGTAACAAATAAAATGTTCAGATTTGGAGCTTTTTTATAATATATATATATATATATATATATATATTTTTTTTTTTTACATCATGCTCATGTTAGTTTGAGAAGCAGCTGTGAAAAGCTGCCGGCTGGACGAGCTGAGGCTGAAGACAAGGCACTGGTTCAGACAGATCTCTGAAAATAAACCTGTAAACATCTCCACCTTTCTGAGCCACGTATACGTTCCTACTCATTCTGTAGACTTTACCTGAACGTTTTTAGCTTCAACTGTCCTCACTGTGCCTCATTTCAAGGTAAACACTAAAGGAAGTGAGCTGAAATGGGAACAAGAGTGATTCAAACCTGGAAAATCTGAACCAGGTTTAAAACCAGGTGTTTTAAATCAGAGGCTAGAGTTGAGGAGGGATGTGAGACGTGATGGACACCAGTCTGTAGATGTAAACCCTCCTAGCAGCAGATATTCAGATTTGAGTGAAAGCTGGAGGCAACGCCGTGCTCCGTCACTGCTGCACTGAAATGAAACAGCATCATCAGGGTGTATGGTGTCAAAAATAGAAGATTTAAACTTTTGGTCATACGAGCTGAGAGTGTGCTGAGGGCGTGCTCATCTTCTGAAAGAGTTTCTCTGCTGCACGCTGCTTCTGATCAGCTTTGATGAAGAGCGAGTGTTTGCAGGATAAAAGATAAAACACTCCAGATGTGACGCTGGCTGGCAGAGCTCACTGAAGGACCAGCTACAGTTCACCTGCACAACAGACATGAAACCAAATCTGATCCTACAATTAAAAAAAAGAAAACAACTCATTCTCTGCAGTGCTTTGGACTAAATGTGTTTCTTTTATAGCTGGTCATGTTTATCTAGGCAGACTCCAGATAAAACCCATCTGGCCGGCTCTTTATGGTCCACCTAGACCTGTTGACAGAGACAGTAATGGAGCGGCGTTGGCGTCCGACAGCTGGGACCAATCCAAGATCTGCAGCTCCACGGATAACAGCAAAAATAAAACCTTACAGCGTTCACGTCCCTTATAAGAACTGCAGAAGAAGTAAAAGTCAAGCAGCGCTGGTGCCTCTGCACGTCATTAAAGTAGTTCTGGATGTATGGAGGGTGAGTTAAGAGGCCGTGAACATCTCGTCTGGCTCAGAGAGAAGAAGCCTCGTCACCAGACTCCTCCTCTGATTTGTCGTCAGCGGTCGGAGCTGGAGTCTCCTCCTGAGCCGGACCGAGGTCTGGGTCGGCCTCAGACGGAGGCCTCACTGCAGAGAGAGGAGATCAAGACACAAGACAGAGAATGAGGACAATACGTAGACAGGACAACCTCCAGCACGGTTACAGTGAGAGAATGACTGAAGCTCGACAAGGACGTGACTAAATCAAAACTCAGATCTTTACTTTAATAAGAATTTCACTTTTCATTTGCTTTCCTACGCTGCAGCTCTGCAGACTCAGCCCTAATCCAAAGAAAGCTGCTTTAACAGCTTCAGACGCAGCATGAATGTTATTTCTGTGCAGCCGACAGATTCTGGAAAGTCCGTCTGAACATCAGAATACATCTGTGCCGTGTAGAGACTGAAAGGTAAAGATAGACTGTGATTGGTCGAACCATATGCAGGGAGGGACTTGGTGCGCTCGCGGTCGTCCTCCTTCTGAGTCGGAGGACTCGACGAGTTCTTCAGAGACGACCACTGTCTGCCGCCGGCCTCGGTTCCTGCACCGGGCGTCTCAGAAGCATCAGCGTCTGCAGGAAAATCAGCTGCAGATAGAAGAAGAGGAGAAATGTGATCAGACACACTGATGATCAGCTGCTTGTCTTCTCTGTTTGGGAAAACATGGCAAAATAAAGTGTTATATTAAAGGTTTAGTGCAAAAGTTTGGTTTCTAGGTCTGTGAGTTAGATAAAAGAAAGAAGAACTGTAGGACGGTGAAGTTATTGTGTTAGTAACGCTGAGAAGGTGAGGTTGAGGAAGAAGAAGGATAAGGAGGAGAAGAAGCAGAACAAGAATAAGGAGGGGAGGAGGAAGAGGAAGAAGAAGAAGAAGAAGAAGAAGAAGGAAAATGCCCACGTGGGATTTCTCATCTTCAATCAGAAGATAATAAGAAGTATTTTATCTTATCACTCGTATTATTATTATAGTCAATAACAACCTAAACGACTATTTAATCTCTTTAAGAAGTGAAACGACGTCAGGACGATGTTCAGAAACAGAAACTCACCTCGTCTCAGTCTGAGAGCAGTCTACAATAAACGCTCCCTGAAATTACTTTCTCTTCTGTCTCCTTGATTCTAAAATCACAACTTTACTCTGGCTCTGTGATTACACAGAAGGAACGCTGCCTTAAGGGAAAATACTGAGATCTGGTGAGCGTTAATTACACCAGCAGAGGACTACAGAACCCCCCCCACCCCCCCAACCACCCACCCCTCTGACGGACCTCTGCTGCAGATGTGCTGCTTCATGTGTGGAGGCGTCAAATGTTGCCCTGGAAGCATTCATTATTACACAAGTTGTTTTCAGCTTCGCTCTGCGTCATGGTGCAACCTTTACTTTTAAGAAAGCACGTTATCTCTCATCATCTTCTCTGGTTTGTCTTTAAATCGGGTGAAATGGAACCGATTGTTCCTGTTTGGGTCAGAATTAACTCGGCAGTGTCAACTAATTGAGAGTAAACACGAATGGATCAGTATCATTTATAGACGTATGAAGAAAAAGAAAACTAATGCAAGAGAAAATGGATTAATATGAGCAAATTGTGCTCTAATCTAATGGATTAACGGCCTATTTGGTGAATTAAGATGATAAATTAGAAGATAAAAGCGTCAATATGAACCTATAACCTGCCTAACAATTAATAAATAAGATTAAAATGACACCCGGAACATTTATTGACATTAACATTAACATTAAATGACACTGACCGTCCAGAGGAGACACCGGAGACAGGGGTCCTGCAGAGCTGCTGCTGCTGCTGGTACTCGTTCTCTCCTGCTCTGACGGCGCCCTCTTCAGGCGGGGAGCGGGTAGTGGTCCTTTGGGAGACGAGCCGCCTGTCTGAGCCTCGGCTGAGTCGTCTGAGACAAGAGAGACGGATGAGCACATAAATCATGACTTTAAAAAACGTGTCCCACCTGTCCCACGACTTACTGAGGCTGCAGATGCTGTCCTGTCTGGGACTTGTTGGACTGGCAGGACCGGAGGTGCGGGACGTCAGCGGGGGTTTGGAGCCCTGGGGCAGGGGAGGTCTGGGGGTGACGCTCGGAGGTTTGGACCTGGGTGTTGGCTCTGGTCTGGACTCATCAGCGTCTCCTGGGACGTCTGGATGGACGTCGGACTTGGCTGCAGGAAAACAATGGAAGCAGGTCAGGACTGATGTGTCGACTAATTATTGTAGAAGAGGTCAAAGATTAGAGACACTCACATTTGTCACCGTCCCCTTTGTCTGGTCCTGATGAAGAGTCCATCTAAGAACAGAGTCACAGATTATATTTAATTATATGACACAGAGCTCTTTATTAAAAACACAATGAAACAGCTCCGTCAGAAACTCTGCTTTCAAACAAGAAGCTACATCTTTAGTTGAGGACAAAAGTCTTTTTATGGTTTAATTTTTATGTTTTTTTTCTATGATATTTATCAAAGGTGTGTATTTTTTAACTATTTTAGATATTTTAAACACAAATCCCATATTCAAATTTGTATTATGTTTTTTTTGCTACTGTGACAAGGAAATTTTCCATATGTGGGATTAATAAACATGTCTTATGTCCTATTGGTCTGCTTTTAACCTGTAT
Source organism: Chelon auratus (assembly GCA_030220025.1). NCBI lineage: Eukaryota > Metazoa > Chordata > Actinopteri > Mugiliformes > Mugilidae > Chelon > Chelon auratus. Next base: position 6,221 of record JASGAT010397856.1, read on the forward strand.
AACCTAAATAGTTGTTCCTATTAAGGGACAATAGTGTCGTCTTCAAAAATGACATAAAAATAGTAGATGTTCATATTTTATTTCTATAATAATATTTGAAATATTTGATATTTGTGATCAGGAATGAAGTTGAGTAAAAGATTTATGTAAAAATTAAATAAATAAATATACCAAGAGGACACTTTTGTCCCTGGTAACAACAAAACAATTTTTAAAAATCTGTCACTACAAAAACAAATATATATCCAAGATCTCGTCCAGACTCCCCAGTGTCAGAGGCCCGTCCCCCGCAGTATCTGGCAGTAACCCCCCAAGAAAAATCCACTTTCTGAATAATTAAAATATAAAAATTTCAGCATCTCATTTCCTGCCACAGAGGAGCTCACAAAATCAGCGTAGACCCCACCATGGACCATCCTTGCTGCCCTCTGGGAAGAGGTTCTACAGCATCTGAAGCAGAACAACAAGGTTCTGTAACACGCTGCTTCTGCATCCTCACGCATTTTCTGTCTTTCTTCATATTCTGGTTTGTGCTTGTGTTTGAGGTGGTGGAACAAATCAGTGGTGTTACTGTCCTTTTTATGCACTATTTGTTAGCAAACCTTGCATGTTGTAATTTGCTGCTCCGCATCAGACTTTTTAACCCCTTCATGCCTAGTGTCGCGAATTCGCGACGCACTGTTTCGGTTCAGACTGCAGCCGAAATAACGCATGTAATACTCCAATGTTGGTTTTTGCACATTCAAAAAACTCCTAGGAACATTTTGCAAGCACTAGTTTCTCGTAGGACCGGCCACAGTGGTAAGCAAAAACACAAATATTTAATTTCTTTATATAATTGAAAAGTCAATTCAGACGTTAAGGGGTTAAAACCAAACCAGATAATGGAGGTGGAGCTTTGTTTAGGAACGAGCTCCTCGCTGCCCGGTGTATCTGCTCCGCCTTCCGCCATTGTCAATTTGTCAATATTCCACATGTGTTGTTGCGAGTGTGTCGCGCACATATATACGTCATCTATGGGAATTTAGCGTCTTTATCGTGGGATGACATATTCTTACTGTGGGGAATGTTTTTGACGATATATCGTGAACAATGAAATATTGCACATCCCTATACATCCCTTACTTTATATATTATACCTTTACTGGTCTTTGTATGTGTGTGCACTGCTGGTGTATAACTCTGAATGACAATAAACAAGACTCCACCCACCTTCTTCCCAGCCCTTTTCTCTTGCCTGGCCTTCATCTCAGCCAGCAGGTCCATTCCCATGACTGGGACGCCGATGTGGCGAGGTTTGTGGGGGGTCTCCTTCCTCTCCACCTTCTCCTGTTTCTCAGTATTCTCCAGATTCTCCTTATGCTCCACGTTCTCCTTCTCCTCCTCCTTTGCAGGTTCGGTGGCGGAGGTCGTAGACGCCTCAGTGTCAGAGTCCGTGTGGTTCAGGGAGGGAGCCCTGTGGAGCTCCTGATGAGGCTCCGCAGCTGTAGCCGGGATCTTCAGTGGCGGCGTGGGGGATGTTGGCGTCGTCTCCTCGGTCACTGGGCTGACAGCGCCCGAGGACAGAGCAGCGGCGGACGTCGCCGGCTGAGGCGGGGTGATGGACGCAGCTCCGTGGCTCTTCTCTGAGCGGGACGTTCGGGACTTGATGAGGTTGAAGAAGCCGCTCTTCCTGGATTCACGTTTCTTGTCAGTTGCTTCCTGCGTGTTGGGGGACGGGCCTCTGACGCCAGGGAGTCTGGACCAGATCAGGACATGGACAGAAACAGAAATGGTTTATTTTTTAAAGGAGATGACACTGAACCGTTCTTCACTTTAAATGAAACTGATCCTGGATCTACTGCCTGACACTCACCTGAAGCTAAGTTTAATGACTTTCTTGGAGAAGAAGTCGTCCAGGCCCTCGTCCAGATTTCCCATGATGCTGTTGTGCTCTGCTTCCTGTGGTGCTTCACGCTGGAATACAGACAACAGGAATAAAGAAACACGAAGTCCTCACCGTAACATCAGCTGCTTCTCTGAACTAAACCTACATGCGGTCGGCTGGGCTTCATCCTGTTCTTGGGCTTCGGACGGAGTTTAGTGTGATGCTCCAGCGTCTTGTGCTCCACGGGAGGCAGCTCGCTCAAATAGACCGAGCTAGTGTCCATAGGAGAAGGCGCAGGAGGGAGGTCTCCATAGCAGGTAGACGTTCTGTCTGAAGGCTGTGAAGCAAAAGGGGGAGGAAGAGGAGGGTCCTCAACATGAATGGGAACCTCCTCCAGAGCTTTGTCCAGGTCAAACTCCATCTCTGTCGGGCAGACATGAGCCGAGAGGACGCGTCAGAAACAGAGAGCGAGGAGCTGCTGTATTAAACACAGTTAGAGTTATAATTATCTGGAGCATCACTCACCAAACGCCACAGAGACGGGACGCAGCATCCTCACCAGAATACTCTTCCTCTTGGATTTAGGAGTCATCTACAGAGAAAGAAACCGTCTCATCTTCCGCAGCTTCCAAACACAACACAAATAAACACTTCATGTTTGTGCTGTCCCACCATGCAGGAGTCCATGTCCTCCAGCTCCTCCTTCCTCCCTCCCTCGTCTTTCCTCTGCTCCTGCTTGTGGTTCTCCGGCTGCAGGACACTTTCGTCCAGGACTTCTGTCTCCGAGTGGGGCTCGTGATGCAGCAGAGGTTGGCTTTTCCTGATCAGATGGTCGGACTGGAGACAGGCGGACAGGGGACGCGTGAGTAGACAGAAGGACAGAGTAAAAGAAGGACAGACAGAGAGGACACCAACCAGAGTATGCTGTGATCTGGACAGAGACTCCAGGATCTCATCCACGATACGATCAGACAGAAACGACGCCATGCTGAGTTTCACTTCACTGTTTCACACGGAAATGAACGAAAGATGAAACACAACACAGAAACACGTGTGGACAAGATGACAGGAGGACATGGACGACTCACAGACGGCCTGACCCCAGGTGAAGCTGGTCTCTAGTCTTAACTGTGAGAATCAACAGAGAGCTATTTGTTTATGGAGACCTGATCTTGTTGACGATGTCGACCCCGGACTGCTCCAGCAGCGTGGTGGTGATGAAGCTCCGGGGAACAGTCATCCTCCCTGCGCCGGCCTTCAGCAGCTCCTGACGAAGGAGGCTCCTCTTCATCACATGAGGACACAGACCCTCGGCAGCGTCCACCATGGACACCAGCATCGTCTGAAAGAAGAGATTAAACCTCAGACTGCGTCCCAGACCAGGGCCGAGTGCTGGGAGCGGCTCTCAAGGACACGTCTGCATGCGTTCAAGCCTCTAACCCTCCAGCTCCTCCGACTGAGTCACGGCTGCACAAAATACAGAAAAGCCCTTCGCAGCTTCGTACCTGCAGCTGTTCATCCATCACGCTCGCCATCTCTCCAGCCATGGACTCCAGTTTATCCTGAATGGCTCCGACGCATGCACCTCTGGACCCCCCGCTCCTCAGGTGGTACAGGTTGGGCAGCAGCTGGAACACAAAGCAAATAACTCAGAGAAACCTGCTGCTGGTTTTTAAGGAACATGCTGCGACAGGTTGTGAGAGCGCTGCGTCCTCTTACAGTTTTGGAGTTCCTGGCGTCCTTCATGAGGTTCTCCGCCGCCTTCATGTCCTCCTGAACACAGTTGGTCTCCGTGAACCTCAGAGAGTTCAGGTGATCCTGCACCTTCACACACATCCTGTCCATCATCTGTGTCACAGCAAGGTGAGAGAGTCAGTGTGTTTACTGAATGTGTGTGTGTGTGTGTGTGTGTGTGTGTGTGTGTGTGTGTGTGTCTGCCTGCCTGCTGCGTGGTGGTGGTCACTATCCCCTGCTGCAGCCTGTACGCCTGCTCCTGCAGGTATTTCCGTGTCTCATGGTTCCTCAGCAGGTACTGCTCCATCTACACAACAAAACATCATGTGCTCAGTATTACGTGGTATCACACAGCTGGATATTAAAATGAAAAGCAACAGGAACCTTTAGTAAAGCGTCCTCCGTCTTCTCTGGATTTGCCTTCAGCGCCTGAGCGGCATCCATGATCGGGACGGGCATGAAGCGAATGGTGTAGTTCCTGATGGAGGAGCCGGGACAGAATTCAGAGCGCGCACCAACGTTTTAGACTCAGACATGTTCGCTTCTCTTCACTTAGTACTTACTTCTCTAAAGCAGCCGCTACGTCCTGCAGACCCTGAGAGCTGACGCTGTTCCTGTCCCACACTAGTGTCCTGCACAAAGAGAGAAAGAATCAAACACACACATAGCAATGACACTCCTTGATGGCAGCAGCCATCCCCAGCAGGATGCAGCCTGACACAGACACACACACAAAAACACTTTAGGAACAACTAAAAAAAAACATG
>JASGAT010397858.1:0-16834 GCA_030220025.1 Chelon auratus
CCCCGTTACAGCCTCACTGTATTTCCACCAGCCCTTTCCCCCGGAGCGGTGGTAACGGTGAATGAGGAGGCATGACTACCTCGACAAAACACAGGAGAGGGAAGCCTCCTTCATGCCTCATTGACTTTGTTTTCTCTGGCTAATTTTTTCCCTTCTCCACGCTGCCCGCCTCCTGTCTGCGCAAAACACACGTGCACGTGCACAAACACTCGCTCCCATTCATCCTCCCGCCCGTCCCCTCTCCACGCCTCGCCGTTTTGATGGTGATTTTGACGCGCCGCCTGTCAGGCAGCAGCTCTCACGGAGGCGGCGATTAACAGAGCTGTCGCCATATGGAGTGAGATCAGCCGTCAAAACCGTACATAATTGGCCTAGGCAAAAAAATAAATAAATAAAAAAATAAAAAACTTACATCACCGTGCTGAGAAAATGGGAGGGGGAGAGTGGCGAGGGCGGACACTTTGGTCTCTGCGTCCGCCGATATTAAATGCCCATTAAAAACACTTGCAAGTGATTCATTAGTAATGAGAAACTAAATGCATCATAAAACCCAAAGGACGACGGGATGCATATAGCACTCTGTGTAGAAGAAGAAGAGAATAATTCCCCTCAGCCCCAAAAGAGGAACTAGCACAACCGAACTAAGGCATTAGCCAGTTGTGTGCAGCGATAAGCCACATGCGGGGATGAGAAAGAACAACTTATCAAATTAACGCGGGAAGAACTCACATTTGATAAAGCCATTGTCATGTCTGCACCTTATATTGAAATGGACTTGAAGTCTGAGCCAGGGGTTTACATTGCTGACGGCCTAATTATATGGATTGGCTGCAGTAGAGCGTAGCCTATCAGCTCTGGGGAGAAATTAATTCTGGTACAGGGGAAGAGAGAGAGAGGAGCAGGCTGCAGTCTGCTTCACCGCTGTGAATTGATGGCTGCAGAGGGCTTGACTGCTCTGTTTGTGTGTGTGTGTGTGTGTGTGTGTGTGTGTGTGTGTGTGTTCTGGGTTCTGGTTCGCTTAATACACACAGCTTTACTGTACGGTGTATTCTTTGTGATTTAGAAACTATGTCTAGCGCTGACAGATACGCGGTGAATTACAACAACAGCCATAAGCAAGATGTAAATGACATTCCGTTGATTCACTGCCACGTTTCTGTGTGCCGCATGATTTTTTTCCTTCTTTCTTCTAGTCGAACAGCGTACATACATTAGCCCTGTTTATTTCAGAAACAGCTGGTGGTCAGAGTAATGCATATCGTCTGAAAGCGTGCTGCGAATGGTGCCTCGGAGAGACACTTTCAGGCATGAAGTGCAGGCTGTTGGCTTGTTAATGCAGGATTTAGCTTCGGTGGCAGTTAACTAGATGCATACTGTAGGGTGCAATTTAAAGAAGTGGGGTTTAGATACGATTAAACTAATGGTGTTAATCACAGAGGCATCTAGCAACCAGACGCCACATAAAGATAAACAAAAAAGCAAATAATATACTTATCACATACCTGACAGTGGTGAAATGCTCAGTGCAGGTTATGTTTGTGCAATGTTTCTGTAGGGGTTCGTCATTATCTGTTGGCCTTGACACATGGAGAGATGCTAGCATGCTAGTACTGCCAGCGGACAATTGATTGGCCAAGTAGTTTTTAACTCCAGATTTGTCTGGCGAATCAGTCCTATTGATGTTTCTGTTATAACATATGCAGTATTCTTGTTGCAAAATGTGTCCGTACGCAACATTTTTAATTGTGCAGTAAGCATGATGTAAGGATATTTATGCACGGTGGCCTAATATTGTGCAGGTCTACCTTGTGGTGACTCATCAGAGAATGGACATGGGCCTTCTGAGGGTGTCCTGTGGTGTCTGGAAACAGAATGTTGTTAGTGGGGGGGGGCTTTGAGGGGAGGGGCCTCTGTGGATCATCCCACAGATACTTGATCAGTTTGGGATCTAGTGAATTTGGAGGCCAGGTCAACACCTTGTTAGCCTGGGTGTTCCCCTGGGTGTTCGGGCGACACCGAAGCTTGTAGTGTGTTAATCCAACATGGCAGCGGACCTAACGTTACCGTTCAATGCAGCCTTAGACAGTGTTTTAAGTAGCTTAGAATGCAAGTTTATTTTAAAAAAAAGAGCAACGTTTGGCGTTGAAAGACTCCACTGCCAAGAAAGATGTGTTTGCTCTGCTACCAACAGGCTTTGGCAAAAGCCTTATTTACCAGCTAGCCCCGTTGGTGGCTAAGGCTATGGAGCTTAGCGAGATAGACTCTGTGTTTTTTTGGATACAATAGGTCTTCAGAGTGACCGTATATGCCTTCTACCCTCATATTGACTTTGCACAAACGTCAATAATCATTAAACGCCTTCGTCTTCTCATGGACAGTAAAGCTTTTTCTTCTTCCTCGTCGAATTTCTGTCGCTCTACATACGTCATCTGGTATAACTGATACGAGTGGTTATGAATCGCGCGCAAGGCAGCATGGGAATTACCAGGCGCATTTGATAGACATTCGTAGTGCCCAATAAACGGCTCTAGGCATTTGTAAAACCACGCCTCAAATACGAGAAAATGAACACGTAGTTTCCAGACCAGCATCTCATTGAGATGTGCAGTCGCGTCAGCCAGGCTAACACCTTGTGCTGTTCTTCATGTTTTTTAGTTGTTCCTTAAACGTTTTTGTGGCTGCATCCTGCTGGGGATCCTGCATCAAGGAGTGTCATTGCTATGGGGTGGGGGTGTTTGGTCTAGTCTAGGTGCTACATATCTAAGTAACATCCACACCAATGAATACCAGGTCCAGTCATAATGTTGTGGCTGATTGATGTATCTAAACTTATCAACCAAAAATAAAAATATAAATTTGCTCATATCACATCTCTTAGTGGCTGTCAGTTGGTTGATGGAAAGAGCTCCATCTGGGTTGACCTGCTGCTCCAAGGCCACCACCAACAACATAGTCCCATTGGCGGTTGCCTAAATTGCGTCCACGTATCTCCTCGACAACTCAACAACAGCCAAATTTCATTAAGTCCCGTCACATGGCTGCCAGTGGCTTCCTGTGTGTGCACCCCTTTAGTGCCTGTTAATGACCAGAATCCTCCCTGATGGTATTTCATGATGGATAAGAGCCCATATATCTAAAATGTCGATAACCCCTGTGCAGTGCTATATTTATGAACTAAAAATAAAATGTGTAAAATGTGTGTTGCAAGGCGGGAAACAGGAAGTTTGTACCAATAAATGCCATGCAGATTGGGAGTAGATGAACTGAAAATACCAGACAAAGGCAGCAAAAGCATCCTGCCTCAGCGCCCCGATAATTGGCTGAGTCTGAGGCAGTTTGGGTTGGAATTGCACAGTCGGGTTGCTGTCAACGCAAATGAGCACCTAAAATGTTCTGTGTTGCATGTGTTGAAATCACTGCAGTGTTCCAGTGTACTGTAGCTCCTCAGAAATACTCATGCCTGGGTTTTTTTTTATTGTATTTTACAGTTCACTAATCCCACCTGCAGCATGTACAGTTGAACTTCTCTCCACAGTTTGACAAACATTCCTATGGCCTGCAATTTCATGCTGCATCCCAAGTGCACCACGTCCAGGGCACGGGCTGACAATGACTGACAGACTCCGGCACTGTATACACACTGGACGGCTCTCCCAAGCAGAACATCCTTATCTGGCCTCTGTCTTACAACACTTCCATGTTATCAGTTCAGTCAGTCTGAGCGGTTTGTTGTTTATGTGTACCATCACCGCTTCCCCATGCTTTGCGGTGATGGGTGTCAGTGGCTTTGTTAGAAATCCTTGACTAGCTCCTCTGTCTTACTTATGCTTGGCTGTGGATGGCTGTCATAGTGGGCAGCTTTGGTTGGCAACGTGTCTTTAAGAGTGACACGGACAACTACAAGAGGATGCACATATTTGTTTGCGATGCTGTTCATGCAGTACAAACACGTATGTTCTCCAGAGAAGTATTTATGGTACATATGTAGCAGTGTGTGTTATTTAACGTGATGATATAATGATCACTTGAAGCAAAAGCGACTAAGAAACTAAGATTATTTGCCCGGTGGTCAGAGTACCTGTCCACAGAGAGCCACAAGATTGCCATCTCAAGCTCCATAACAGCCCGCGTGTCCATCACCTGACAAATGTCAGAAATAAGACACAAATCCGTCTCCCCGCCCTATAAATACATTCACTCTGCTCTCGGTGTGCTGCAAATGTCAAGTTCTCTGATACAGCCGAGGAGAACCCAATCAAGATTCAGTCCACAAGAGTATGAGAATACATTACCAGCAGCATGTGTCTGTTGCAGTGTTCATTTTGACTTCCATTTTCGATTTAGTCATTTTTATCGTTCGTAGTTTCAGGTGACATAAAGTCATTGGATTTTAATTATTACATTTAGTCAAACTGCAACGATAACAATATTAATGTTGGCAGCTATTTTATTTGTCGTCTTCAGACCAGTTTAATTAAACTTATATATTTTGCAGAAATTTGAATCAACGTAACAGGCTGTATCGACACTGCACTATTAAATATCTTTAAATATGTGTCAGTAAAGAGTCATCAGAGGGCAGCTGAGGGCTATAACTTCATGTCGTGCACAAATGGCAACTTTTAAAGTACTTAGATGAGACCTCTTTAACTTCACAGTTAGCTCACTGACCATAATGGAGGCTGCAGAAATAGCAGAGTGATGATTCTTCCACCTAATTTGCAGCCACAGGGCTTGTGGAAGCTTGCTAGTTTTGGTCAACTACCGTCAACTGCCTGAGATCAGATAAACAAACACCCCTTATCCAGTCACACGACTGGGGCGCACACATTTTAAAAAGACAGTCAGCCCGTGTATTTTGAATGCAGGATATTTAAGTTATCAGTTAACAGTCTAGCCCCATCTCGTCTCGTCAACATTTCATCATAGTTTTAATCGTCAGATATTAGCTTTAGCTCATCAGTGTCTCATCTTAGTCACGGAAAAAGACATTGTGCTGCAGTGTGTTGGTGTTTTTTAATCCCCCTTTGCTGAAATGAAGCTCAGCTTTGAAAAAGTAGAGACACGACCCCCTACTTCTACTCACACGCTACTATTTTGCGGGTGATGTCAACCACAGGCAGAGTTTTCTGTTCTGTTTGTTTTTATATTCCATTCATCCGTCGCCAGTCGTGATCCAATAAATAAAACATCAGCGGCAGAATTGAAGGTGATTGCAGATCGCCGGTCTCAGCCAGCGCCATACCCATTATCTGAGCATGGTACACTCGTACTTGACCTTTTCTTGTGCCGGAATGAAAATAGTAAACATGACAAGCAGGGGTTCTGGCAGAAGTCCCCAATTTTTGCTAAAATACCCACCCGTCTGACAGGAATAAAGACTGCAAGCTGACCGAGTGTCACAGCCGAGGAGACATCCTGTCAAGTCAGAAAGGCCACGTTAACCATTAGGTAAAATCAGCATCAGGTTTGACAGCTTGTTTGTGGGAACTTTATTTTTGAATGAGTCGTTCTGCATGAAAATGGTTGCATTTGCTCCGGAGGCACAAAGGAATGATCAGTGAGCCTCTGCTCTATGGTGCATTCAGTATCAGCTGCTGTTGTGGTGCAACTGGATTGAGGGCTGCTGCACAATTCGTCATAATATTTGTCAGTCACCTAATCTCTGCTGCCTTCCAATACGCCACTGACAATGAATGATTCAGCCTTTAGTACCTCACCAATGCTTACATTTTATCTGCTAGTTAGCACAGTAATATTAAGATTATATGCTTTGGTCTAGCCAGTCTGATCTTTTGTCATGAATTATCATTGATTTTACCTTTCTGTATTCTAATACTATTTATGTTTGGAACATCAGCTGTATCGGGGGGGATTAATAGGTTAATGGCTTCAGGTAGAAGGTTGTAAACATAGGTCTCCAATCTTTTTTTGCACTGTGGACCAGTTTCAATCAAGACAATATTTCACGGGCAGGTCATCGTGCACATATGGTTCCTTGACCTTAAGTGATAAACAAATGTAAACATGCATTTTAGACCATTAGAACATAAGTGCTTATTCAGGCTCTTGTCAACATTATCACATTAGACAACATAGACCACTTCTTCTTCCTGGTACCCAATCAAGCTGTTACTCTCAGCGTCTATGCAGAGGTGGACCTTGTAGACCACATTAGACCCTGATTAGACCTGAGAATGTTACCCTGATCTTCTCTGATTGGCTGAGTGAAAACCTCATGCTTCTAAACTGAGAGACACCGGGACGCAATTTAAAATGAGTGCTGAAGTTACCAAAGTGTTAACAAATAAAATGACTCGACTACTCAACTGAATTACTCCAAAGGTTTATCTATGTGGCAAAGCAGTTTTGAAGGCTTCATGGTCTCGTTATCAGGTTGCCACAGAGTGTGTTTGGAGCGTGTTAATCGCCTATTGCGCTAAACCCGGGAGTTCAAGTAAGACTCTTGGTAATTTCTTTTAAATGCAGCTTTTTTTTTTCTTCTGCTGTCTCATCATTAGTTCTTTACCTCTTTTTCCAAGAAGCTCTGCAGAGACGTTTGATTTTGGCTCATCTTGGGCTGGGGCTGGCTTGACGGCTCCATCTACCAGCTCCATAAAAGCTGCGATGTACGCCCAGCCGGAAGTGACAGGTAGACGAGCTGAGCATTTTTCAAATTAAAACACGCTGCAGACTCTGATAGTGAACAAAATAACAGATAAAAAAAAAAAGTAGTTCCTAAAAGCACGTGATCCGGTACTGGTCTGGGGCCCGGCGGTTGGGAACAATGCCGCCATACCCACCCCCTCTTTCTATGAGTCTCTTTAATTCCAGTGCAGTAACTTTATTTACAATAACCTACTGTGTAATTTTGTATTTGTATAGTTCTACGAAGTGTGTATATTTAACATAATGTTGTGTGTACTTTAGTGTTTATTTCTCCTTCTTCCCCTTTACTTACTTACTGGCATTAGTCGATTCTATTCTATTCTGCATCTCTTTGCATTCTACAGCCCACATCTTCTTAACGCTGTAAGAAAGGACACCCCTACCGTGTCCTCGTGGACCACCTCGGGAGATAAGCCCTTCCAACTGAGGCAGCAAATTAATGCAGAACAAAATAAATACTTTTTTTTTTTTTTGTTAAATCAGTGCAGACAGTGTGAATTGTCAGTTACCCAAAACAGAAATACCACAGAGCTGAACCACTGCACGTGCACGCACAACAAGGGCTGTGTAACTCATCTCCTTCCACCTTAAGCCACTGAGTTATCAATCACCGCTTGTGTAACAGCATCGCACGATCCACAGATATAGCCTACTTTAGTGGGCAGTGAGAATTTGGGTTGGTCGCATGCATAAAGTCCGTAAAGTAATAACACTTTTGTTATTTGTTTTTTGGGTATGGTTCTCACAGCAGGATTAAGATAATCTTAATGCCGGTGCAATTAACCCCAAGACCTATAAATCACAGTATGAGAAATATAAATTGTTCACTTTACGATGATGAAGTAGTTTTGTGTTACATGGTCTTGGGTTAAGGTGACTGTGAATGTCACGTGGAATCACTGTCGCTTCCTGCACTGATTCACCGCTCCCCACCCCAACCCCACCCCCCGGCCGCTTCCCCAACCAAAGCTCTATTTGTTTGCCATTCAAAGCACTTTATCTCACGCTTCAGCTTGGGAGTTTTCTGTTCTCGGCTTTGAGCAACCTGCACTATATCCTGCTCCTGATGTGCCAAATTCAACAGCGACGCGAAAAGTAATGGCATTTCACACGTTGTCCACAAAGCCCGACTTCTCCTCTTTTTTTTTTCCCCGAGAGAAAGACTTTTTCTGTAATTTGAAGACAGGCATCCAGTCGTTAAAATGTATTCGCCTGCGGGTTTCATTGAGTGTGACACATCAAGCGGAGGCAGCGTCGTTGTGTGGAGGAATGAGGGGACTGTTGTATTTATCCCCAAATGGCTCTAAGCGAACCTTCTTTGATTAATATGTCTGTTAGGGAATGCTGCGCGCCGGAGAGAAGCACTTTCTGAAAACACAACCATTATTCACGCGCAGCATTTTTGTCCGTCAGGTTTAATGTTTTCATGCGTCCTTTGATGGAGGCCGTAGAGGAGAATGGAGAAGAATATTTTGGGGGGGAAGCAATATGTTTTACAGGCGTTTTAACTGCTCCTATGTGGCAGGTGAAATCATCACCATTACTCACTTCATCCACTCGTGCTGGATGACTTGCATTAAAATCAAATGAATAAATCCCTCTGTTGCCGTTCTGAAGCCATCCAATTAACAGGCTCATCATTGCTACGACTGTGTGTGTCTCCTGTTCACTGAACTATACGTACAGTTGCCGCATGTTTCTCATTTCAGCGCTGCAAAAAAACCCACATTGTTTTATTCTTCCTCTCCTCTCCCGCAGACACATGCAAATAAATGTAGCAGGTGGCGAGGTGTTAAACAGGCCATGATTTGGCTTGAATTAGATGGCAGACACTCCCTGAAGGCCGGGGCAGGCGGGCGGGAAGGGGGGGGGGCTAAACAGGATTTCACTGATCCACTGTCAGGGCCAATGCTGCCAGTCCCAGTGCATTCTCAGCGCCAGTCTGGTGTTTCTATTCACTTGGACGTACCACACAGTATGCGTTTGGCAGCTTTGCTTCGGGGTAATGCCTGTAGGTACATATGTGCTAATAAAACCTGCAACTTCACCTTAATACCGCTCACAAACTCATACTCAATCTTTTTTTTTTTTTTTTGCTAAATCCGTTTAAAATGATCCCCTCAGTGTTTTGCCAGTGCTTCTTGTCAAGTAATACCGATGACAAGTTTGTTCCCGAGGGAGGCCCGAGCCGCAACCTTTTCCTTGTTTCTGCATGTGTCACCATGATTGGATCAGAGCGGTGTCTCTCCGCTGCGAGTGAGCAGTCGGAAAAGCATGTAATCCTGTCCCCGTCGCCCCGTCGAGAGCAGCGGCCGTTTGCGGTTGAGGGTGTCGCCGCGTGTTTCTGCCTTTGTTTATTTCTTTACACCCGTTTTTAGAGATATGTGTGTGTTTGTGTGAGTGCGTGTCAGAAAAATATGGATCTCTGGATTGAGCGGAGTGGGGTGACAGGAGAAAAATGCCTTGTTTGAGAGAAAGCAGAACTCCCCAGGGCTTCGCTTTGTCCACGAAGCACAAAGTTGGAGGGATTCAGTGTTTCCAACAAGATTTCATGACACCCTACTGTTTTTCAGAGGGGGAGGAGGACTCTACTGTCTTAATGTCTTAATAAAACCCCCTGATTATGATGCTATCCCAAATATTAAACACAATTTATACAGTATGTGAAATGTACATAAAACAACTGCACATAAAACAAGCTCTTGCGTTCTGTATCAGTCCGTTTTTAAATTACCGTAACAACGCAAACATTCGATTTAGCTTCAAATAGCAGCAGTTTGTGCAGTTCATCAGTTCGTCTACAGGCAAACTCAACATAATGCTGTTGAGACATGACATTCAATGGACAAATGTATGTAAGAAGTAAAGTATCAGCAAATAAAACCACTTTATAGCAAACAGCTGACTTTCAATCTAACTTTGCTAGCTAGTGCTTAGAAAGTTAAGCTAGTTCACGTTACGTCTGGAGTCGTTTCCACCGGGTAGATGCGTTCGGGAGCACAAGGAAAGACAGCACAACATAGTTTGAAACGTACAAAAATATTTCCAGTTCGTCATGAGACCATGGCGGAGTAAATTAGACCCTGGTGGGCCGCCGTAGTATTAACATTGTATGGGAGATTTATAGATTTATAGTAGTTAATGTAGAATGAACATTAGCTGAGGAGATTCACTTGATGTAGTTCATTCCATACTGAGAGTAGTGTAATATTATTTGTATTTCTTTTATTTTATGTGTGTATAACTGTCTTTTGATATTTTCACTTTGTGGGTGATTACTCACGTGCTGCAATCTACGCGTTGATGCTAACTGCAGTCAACTGAACCAATAAACTTCTCTTGATCCGTTTTGTTTTACAGGAAGAAAATTTACTTTTCAAGTCTTTCCTTTTCTCATTTTAAATTCTAACGTTTGGTTGACCCGTCCATCCACCCGACTCCCTCCCTCTGCCGACGTCACCGCTTGAACTCCAATTGTTTTGGGGGATTTGCTGCAGCAGCTGTCATTGTTTTCTGCGCAGAAACATTTTTAAGAAACACATGACCACGGCCTGTGTGGCTATTTTGCGACTTACTTACCGCAGAAACCACAATGGATTAGAGAGGATTAATCATGCTTTGACAATGCACATCGCTCACTGCGTGCGTGTGTGCAGATGAAACACACTTTCCCTCTACAGATTAATAAAAAAGAGTTTATCAGACCTTTGCGCTGCTTGATAGCTGCTATTGGGCGATGCAGGGTTTGAGTCAAAGCGTTAAGCCTCGTGCAAGCCTCTTATTTTTAGATTCATACGTGCGCTGTGCCAACATTTATGTGTACAAGATTAACTTTTTGGTAAAAATGTGCATTACAGACACTCATTATGATACGAGAAGGCACCCCACTCTGAAGAACATTCACATCCACATCACACAGTGTCTGTGGGTTATCTTTTTCGCACAATTCCATGTGTCGGTTTGTTGAAGCAGAGAAAAGAAAGTGTGATTTGGAGTTTTTTGGGGGAGTCTGTAAGGGTACTCGTCCACCAATTGATGTAATGAAAATATAACAGAACATGGGTGCGGCATGTCTAGGGCCCCGTTGGCCTGCGTGCAGGCAGCAGATGGCACAAACTTGAAGAAACTTGACATCAAAATTACAGTGCGCTGCTGGATTGCTGGTGACACACACCCCACTGCACCTCTCCTCCCACTGGAGTGTGCATCAAATCACCAAATAACAAACAGGCCTCAGAGAAAGGGAAAATAAAACTCACTGAAAAATACCTCTTTGCAATGTGCCTACACAAACATTGGATCCTGTGAAACAGATTTTATACAGCTGCCTGAAATACTTACACTGCGAAACCTTTCCAAGTCACAGTTTATGTGTCAAATACAGTTCGAGGCAGCGGTGGCTGAGCTCGTATTTCTCTTCTTGGAGCCGTGGAGTGGGGCTGTGTTTGCTATTTCATATCAATAGAATCACCAGTTGAGATTGTGCAGGGGCTAATCACATCTTCCTTTGAGTAAGCTTAAGTCCCAAACCGTATCTGAGTCAGTTTTTACACTGGCCCCTCTAATCCTTCTCCCTTTTGATGTTTCCTGTGTAAAATCAATGAAATATACAAGAGAAAAATGCTCTCCTCTACCTTCATCTTGGACGCTTTCAAGAGACCAAAGCCACCAAAAAGAACTAGAAGCTATCCCGCTGATCTCAGGAGTCACAAAAAGAGGAGCTCGTGTCATGGTTGCTAGGACTAGCCCCCTTGCTATGCTCATGTATGCCCTCAGTAGCTCCATATGCCAAGAGAGCTGCCAGGGGAGTGGACAGGCGAGCTCAGTGACTGCCAATCTGCAGATGCAGGAGCTGTCCGCTCATGCATGTTAAACCCACACCACCTGCTCGTCGTACATCACACCCTGCGTTCTTGGTCCCAGGAATTTTAATCAACTGCACTGACAGGAAGCCACTCTCTGGTCTGGGTAGGTGAATCATTCAGCTCCTCTCCCCCTCGCTCCCATTGCTGCTGAGATGAGGATGCATGTTGATGTTGCATTTCTCCAGCATCCCAGCGTTCCCCCGAGGTGGTTGAGTGGCAGGGAAAGAGTGCAATATGGCGATGAGGCCAAGGAGAGAGGAGACTGCCGTGCCTTTAAAATACAAGGATTTCCGACGGCGTTGGTTTGTTTTTCTTATCAAATGCTCCTGCTTTGCATACAGCCCTTCCTTCCCTGTTGTCCTCTCCGGTGTGAATAATTGCTTGCATCTCGCTGGATTCACCAGGAAGAAAAAAAAAGAGAGAAAAGCAGCATTGATATCTTGCGATCTAAATGACTCCATGAGTTTACATAGTGTGGCAGAGGAAAACCTGATTTCTTTTTTCTTTTCTGTTTTTCTTTCCCCCTTGATATGTTTGCACATGAAAAGCCACATGGAGAGAGGGGCGCTGCATTAAGCAGTACTTTGACTCATTTCCAATTCAAATATATTTGCTGGGCATAAAAAGGAAGCACGGTGAATGTTCACACAGAAGTATTTTAAAACAACTTCAATAATGATCATGAACCTGATAACGGCGCACCTCAACTCATGAGCATGAAGAGAAATCCACATTTCCAGCCGTCGTGTCAGTTAAGATGTTACAGTTCAGCAAATGAAGACACAATTAGTCAGTCGTCCGGCTGCACCTCTCCGTCACTCTGCCAGTTTCTGCTGGCACAGCGTAATCCTCTCGAACCCCCAGGATTAAATTTTTATGCTATCTTTTTTAAATATAGTCTTCAGAAAAGGCAGATGGAAACGAGCACTGCCAAGACACGACCAAGTGTGGTATCAGCAGTGTGGTAACAGTTAGCTGCACGTCGAGCGAGCCAAGTGCGCTTTGATAAATGGTTTGTTAGCGCCGCTACCAAATTGTAATAAGAAACAAAAGACTTTTCATGGAAATAAATAAAATCTTTCTATGGACGCATGTTCTGCACGTTCACATAATCACACACACACACACACCAATTATAGATCGTAATCGTATTTGTTAATTAGTCTTATTAGTGAAAATAAAGGCTCCGGCGTGCTGCTGTGTTGGTGCTATGCAGAGCTTTGCAGATGCACATCTCATTGCTCTAGCTGTGTGCTGCCGCTAAGTGGTACTGTCAATAATGATGAGGAGCAACCAGAAATGTAGACTGCTCATGTTTGTGTTGTTATTAGACCTTGGGCATTGCCCCTGCTGCAGGAAAGACTGAAAAACAGTGGCGTATTGATAAAATATTTTTATATATAGCCATTGTCTGTGCCTGTCTGGTGTACCCAACCAGCTGATCCCCTTTGGCCCTGCAGTGGTTTAATCCCCTTAATCTGTCCTTCTGCATTGACGTCTAGCTACGCTTATGGACCCCGACCATAAATCACCCTCAACCAAAGCTAATTGCTGTATGTTGGTCTCATTAAATGATGGATGCATTGTTTGTGAGGTTATATCAGCTTCTAATCTAGACTTTTAGGTTTTTGTACGGTGATGTCTAAAACTGGTCGTTGTCGAGCATAAATCCAAACATACCCAGGTGTGTGTATGCATGCATGCATGAACGAACCGCGTGTTCCGTCAAAATCTCATAAGACTTCTTAGAAAGGAACATCTCGAACACGGGCCTTCGTGGCTTTTTGTGCATTACTTTGAGTGCATTGTGTTTTTCACAACCCCGTTCGTGGCATCCCATTTGTAAACGGCGATAAATTATTAATTGCTCAGTCCTTCCTCTAGCAACGCCACAGGTATGTATATTTCAGCAAAACTTCAGCAAGCTTTAATTTCTGTCTCATTTCCTGCATGTCCTGTCCCGGAATCCAAATTCAAATTTAATATCATTGCTGAAGCAGAAGCACTAAAGTGACCACGCTCATTAAATATACATTTGATAGATCCAGATTTATTTCTGCAGTTGCTTCTTATTCTCCGTTATTTGCTCAGTAACTAATGGAGATAATGGCATTTAAGTACATCACCCATTATTAAATATAAGCTAGGGGCACTCATCCCATTCTTCACAGCTTTTAAGTATTACTCCTGGAGTCAATAGGTGTCCGTTCAAGCACCAGGGACACTACAGCAAATTGCATGTTTGTTTCAGTTCATGAGATCATAAGCAGTAGCATCATTCTGTCCCTCCTGGTGGTATATTATGTTAATTACGCCACAAATTACAATCAATGAATCAGGATAAATTATCTGTCTGGTTCCATATTACTGCTTATGGGTTGTGGAGACAAATTAGCGCGGGAGAAATTGCATCTAATAATATTGTTATGTGTTTGAGCATTCTTATAAACATCATTACTGATTCTAGTCTTAAACGGGGAGTCGGTAAGATTTGGCGGAATTGCATTTGCTAACCGCCACTCGAGGATCTGGGTACCAAAGGGAGCAGCGTCCTCGCTGTTGTCTGTTTTGTGGTGCACGTTCATTGGCTCGCATTGTAGCTCCATAACTGACAGCTGAGTCAGAGGAATGTGCAGCGGTGATGACAAATTACCTTTGAGAGACACCGAGGCCTAGGGCTATGTGCTTAGAGTTCATGGTGCTGATATTAACCTGTTAATATCTGAGAAATCTCACACCCCCTTCAGTGTTCCTTGTATGCGTTACACGTACATTCGTAATAATGCATTTTGTTGCGCACACAGCTGTCAAAGCAACATAGCAGTACTAACATCTACTCCAGGGGTGTCAAACATATGGCACGCCAAGCTGGTCCAATCTGATGAATTTGCGAAAGTAATATGGACGACATTAACTGCAATTTTTCAATTAAGGTAACTGCTATTCCTCATTTGTTCACTTGCACAAGGCTGTAACTCATTGACTGTATAACTATGGACAATCACACGAAACTTATCCAAAGAATTGTCACTTTAACACGCGTCAACATTATATTAACTACAAAGGTACGAAGTGTACTTTCAGGTATCTGTACTTTACTTAAGTATTTCTTTTTCTGACGACTTTTTACTTTTACTCCCTACATTTATACATAAATATCTGTACTTTCTACTCCTTACATTGGAAAAACAGGCTTGTTACTTTTTTAACCTCCACAGATGACAAGACGTAAAAGACGTGACATGATTTGACTGGACATGACTAGAGCATCGGGCTAGAGGAGGAAAGCCCACAATGCCCTTCCTGTGTTCTTCTTCTTCTACTGTTTTGAACAGGCAGCCTGTTGATTAGTTTGAGCTCGGCTGCCACCTAGTGACTGGGGGCTATCGTTATAAATAGAGACAGTAATACTGAAAGTCCACCTGACCCCAGTATTTGAGAACTACTGTGAAAAAAATTAATTCAGGTATGGTGTATTAGCTTTTTGAGGATTGTTTTGAAGCTAGTTTACAATGTTAGCAATGCTATGGAAACACATCATTTTGAGAGTTTATAGCTAACACTAGCTAGCGGTTTAAAAACAACAACCCAGTAACCCTCAATTTATTATTAAAAATGATCCAGATGCTCATGCAGGACCTCTGGTCAATTCAGTCTAGATTATTCTGCTAGAACTTTTTCATTTTGCAAAATTATCAACGGATGAATTGTTTCATTAATGGCAAAATAATTTTTACTTTTTACTTAAGTACATTTCAGAAACTGTACTTTCTTACTTTTACTTGAGTAAAGGAGTTGAATGAGGAGGAGGTGGAGCTTATGACCTATACTGCAGCCAGCCACCAGGGGGAGCTCTGCTTACTTTGACTTCACTTTAAAGGAGCAGTTCCGCCGTCCATCTTTATACAGTCTATGGCGTAACCCAACGCCGAGACCCTGAACTTACAGAACATCAGATGGCAGCAATGAGCCAAAATTACACCAATTTTTCTACCTGATACCTGATCTACACAATAAGATGGCCAATAGTACATGACCACTTCAGTGATATTTTAATGTTCTAGTTCACTTGTTAGGAGAAAGTGAAAGCTCCCAGAGCTTTCCTTCTATCTGCAGAAAACCTTTGGACTGAATGTAATTCTCTTAAAGAAAAGCGCCTCCTTCCTTGTCAGTCTCAGCTCCCCTGATGTATGCTCTTCTATTGGACATGCAGGTTGTGTCTGACACATTGCAGCTCCAACAGAGCTACAGGGCACGTCAGACAACAGGCGAGCTGTTCCCTCTGCGGTACGGGCATGGTGGACTCGCAGTGCGGTCTCTCTGGCCTGCAAAACAACACTACTTGCACTGTGTTCCGGGGGTTGTGGAGCGAAATTTCACGGTCACTTGATGATCTGTTTGCAGCAGGTTCAGAAGCAGGAGGGGGCGCGGGGTTTGGGACTGCAGCGGATGACGTCTCGTTTGCACAGCCTGAACTTTATTCAAGACTCACCCAACCCAGGGTCAGGAGATAAAGTAGATAATTAAAGGTTTTCATTAGGGGGAGAATTGTTCCTTAAAGGTTTAACCCACGTTTGATGTCTTCTGGGGTCTGCCTTGTTAACCCGCTACTTCAGGCCTATCACTGTGAACACTTTAATAAAACCTTTTTAGTTCATCTAATAACGATGCTATTAAATAATGACCAGACTCAATGATGTCTCAGTAACCAAGAAGAAAAATAATACTTAAATCATAAATGTGGCTACAGTTTAAATTTTAATTATAATTTATTTTGCCCAACTTCATAAAAAATCTCTAAATGTTAAAATAAAACACAGGATCAAATGGTTAATGTGCTCACACATACCGGAGCTGGAAGGCAACCCCACACTGGACAGGACTGAGAGACAACTAGAGCACCTGTGACAAATGTCCAACCAAGTGCCCATCACTGGGCTGTCATGGCGACCAAGGCCATTTAGGCTCTTTAACCCTGCTTACAGGCAGCGGCTGCCACTTTTAACCAAGTGTCCCTGTGGTTCCTGCGGCTATTTGTTTGTGCCATGTCAGGGACAGAAGGTCTCCGAAGGCTCGTCGTCCTGCTGATCATGCGGACAGCGCGGCGTCGAGCGTATGTGCACGTTTCTGTGTGTGTGTGTGTGTGTGTGTGTGTGTGCAACAAACACACCTCACAAGGCTGTGCTTCAATGTTCACACAGAGGTGTAGGTTTATACTTATTGAGTGGCGGCATCTTAAAGTAGCGTGCAGTCAAGGCTAAAAGAAATGTTTACGGTTTGCACTTTTCCGTCCTCTGCTG
>JASGAT010397859.1:0-36145 GCA_030220025.1 Chelon auratus
TTAGACATGTACCACCCACCTAGACCAGACCAGACTCCTCCACCCCATAGCAATGACACTCCTTGATGGCAGCAGCCATCCCCAGCAGGATGCAGCCTGACACAGACACACACACAGGGACAACTCAAAAAAACATGAAGAACAGCACAAGGTGTTGACCTGGCCTCCAAATTCACTAGATCCCAAACTGATCAAGCATCTGTGGGATGCACTGGAACAAGCCTGATCCACAGAGGGCCCTCCCCTCCCCCAAAGGCCCCCATTAACAACACTGTGTTGCCAGACACCACAGGACACCCTCACCATTCCCATGTCCATTATCTGATGAGTCACAACTGTTTTGGAGGCACAAGGGAGACCTCCACAATTTTAGGAAGGTGGTCATAATGTTATGCCTGACCAGTGTACATAAATAGTTAATGGGGTGACAAATTGTTTTGATCCTCCGTTGGTCTCAGATTTACGTAAAGATAGTATCATTTCATCTCGTCACATAATTTACTATATATCACCAACATGGCCATCAACTTGGCATTCTCCCCAATCCTCCAGAATAAAGGTATTAATAATCTTGACACGATTTATGCACCCTTTGAGTCAATCAAGCGTTTCTTTACTTGCAAATTATCTGTTAAATCAAACGCCATGGCTCAATTCAAGCTAGATCAAAACCGATTTGTCTCTTGCTATTGACTACCACGCATGGTTTCTTGTAATGACGTCCCATGGCGGTCCACCAGAAAGAGTCGGACCTCACTTCCATTTGATCAAATGGAATATGCTGTTTGAGGGAGGGGTTTTTGAATGAAACTGAGAGACGTTTGCTTGGCATGTGGGAAAGGATAGAGAATTACGCTGCCTGGCTATATATTAAAAAAAAAAAAAAAAAAGGTCACACACTCTAATATTTCGTTGGACCACCTTTAGCTTTGATTACAGCACACATTCACTGTGGCATTGTTTCTATAAGCTTCTGCAATGTCACAAGATTTATTTCCATCTAATGTTGCTTTCATTTTTCACCAAGATCTTGTATTGATGATGGGAAAGTCTGACCACTGCACAAAGCCTGCTCCAGCACATCCCAAAGATTCTCAATGGGGTTAAAGTCTGGACTCTGTGGTGGCCAATCCATGTGTGAAAATGATGTCTCAAGCTCCCTGAACCACTCTTTCACAATCTGAGCCCCATGCATCCTGACATTGTCATCTTGGAATATCAGGGAAGAAAAGATCCATTGATGGAATAACCTGGTCATTCAGTATATTCAGGTAGTCAGCTGACCTCATTCTTTGGGCAACATAATGTTGCTGAACCTAGACCTGAGCAACTGCAGCAACCCCAGATCATAGCACTGCCTCCACAGGCTTGTACAGTAGACACTAGGCATGATGGGTGCATCAGTTGATCTGCCTCTCTCACTCTGGAACAGGGCAAATCTGGACTCATCAGACCACATGACCTTCTTCCATTGCTCCAGAGTCCAATCGTTATGCTCCCTGGCAAAATGAAGCCTTTTTTCCTGGTTAGCTTCACTGATTAGTGGTTTTCTAAAGGCTACACAGCTGTTCAGTCTCAGTCCCTTGAGTTCCCTTCACATTGTACATGTGGAAATGCTGTTACTTTCACTGTTAAACATAGCCCTGAGTTCTACTGTTTTTCTTTCTCGATTTGATTTCACCAAACATTTAAGTGATCGCTGATCACGATCAATCAGGATTTTATTTCGACCACATTTCTTCCTCGATGACGATGGTCGCCCACTATCCTTCCAGTTTTTAATAATGTGTTGGACAGCTCTTAACCCAATTTTAGTAGTTTCTGCAATCTCCTTAGATGTTTTGTCTGCTTGATGCAAGCCAATGATTTGACACTTCTCAAACAGACAAACATCTTTTCCACGACCACAGGATGTGTCTTTCAACATGGTTGTTTACTCATTGCATCAGTTGGGGTTAAATAACTTGTTGTCAGCTGCAATCGGAAGCTTAGTATCTATTTGCTTAGTTAAATCCAGGTGGCCAGGCAGCGTGTGTGTCATATACATATATATTTTTGATTTTTTTTTTTTTTTTTNNGTATACATCCAGTCGTTCACAGTAGTGTGAACAGTCGGAACAGTGGGGAGCAATTTGGGGGTTAGATGCTTGCTCAGGGCACCTCAGCCATGGACACAGTGAGAGTCGAACCTGCACCTCTCACCACTACTCCACAACTCCTATATATACATGAGTGAGTTACCAAGATGACAATAAAGCTTTGGTGACATGAGGAGGAGATGGGGTGCTGGAAGGCGTAGTGGAGTAATCAAGGCTGGGGCTGCCCAGAGCACAAATATATGATGCATCAATAAAACAATTATATGAGCTGTCTTGATCAGCTGATGAGAATGCAACCTCAGTGCTCTGCCTGACCTAATGCTATGACTCATGTGTGACTAGATTTCCAAAAAGACCAGACAGGGAGTTTTAAATGGATTTGTTTTAGCTTGTAAAACTAGTTCAATTGAATATTTTCCTGTGAGGTAAATTGGAAATTGGTCCTTACAGTCGCTGTCATTTACTTGCAGCAACTGTGCACATTTTACAGCACATTAATGCACACAGAAAAAAACTAAATCTAATGGTTAATGAATGTGCTATCAAATGACATTTTCTGAAATTTGGATATGTAAATGTGTTGAGACGTAGAAAAATAAATTAAAATGCGTGCAAGCAAACATGACGGCAATCAAACCAGCTGTATGGAGCACCTCCTGAAAATGCATATCACATTATCATAACTATATAGCAATCACTGCTCTAAAGTTTGGTATATTGCATGCAATACCATGCAATACTATGACTTCATGAATACTAATGCGTGTGGAGGCTGGGGCAGGATTTACGGCATGGGAAAAACATGCAGCACTGTTTTTAATGTGTCTGCTTATGGACCACCTATAATAGTGTTGTCTCCGATCTGCGGACACTAGTGAAAATGCATTCAAATATTCTAACAGTCCTGCATTAAATCTTAGCTTCATGTTGGTTACGGTATTCAACATTTGTTAAAATGTTCATTTTGGAGGCTGTGGTTGGTAGTATTATTGTATTGTGTTGTACTGACACTGCCCCATTTGGGTCAGTGGGCTCGGCTAAATCACAGAAACACTTGTGTGTAAGTGAATCCAGTTTAACAGCGCCACAAATTACATCCTCCAACAATGATCAGACAGTGGAATTACCACCTTTCTGACACTGTTTCAACATAAAATGAACATTAAAACAATCACGAAGGGGCATATGGTGCAAGATTGTTGTATTAGAATGCATTTGTTTTTACTAGTGTACCTAACGAATGGGCAAATGAGCGTCCATGTCCTATAAATGTTTAGCCCGTCCATCATGGCAGATCCGTTATTGTATGAGGAGAAATGCATCAAAGGAAAGTACAAATAACATTTCCAGTAAATTCGGGAAATTCTTGACATCAAAATTGTTCCAAATCACCTGCAAGAAATTCCATCTGCCCACCAAAGAAAAATACCACTTTCTCAGCAATAACCTTGACATGCACCACTGTTAAAATGGGAGCCCTTTAGGTCCAGTCATTGTCCTGTAAATACACTGTGATGGAGCGTAATGTGTTTCAGCGAACGCACTTCGACACAGACGTAAAATGAAAAGGCACCTTCCCTCCCTTCAGGCGAGAGTAGGGAGAGGGGCAGAATGAAACTAGCAGTTTCCTGCCCACATTATAGTCATTGTGCCGTTATGTGATGAAACATGTCTCATAGAAAAAGAGGTTGACAATACAGTATATGTACATTGATACAACTTCAGTGAGTGATCCTGGTCTGATGTGTCAATTCAGGACCTAGACAAGTTGTACTTTTGCCTCTTTAATCACGCGAGCAGCTCAAGTGATGGCAATGCTGATCGGTCCACCATGTTGGTCCACAGGAAAGTTAGTCGACAACAAAATTGCGGTTTAACTTCAAATTAATTAAATACTGACTTTGATTCGTTGGATTAATAACTGTGATGGACACGGTTAGGTCAACACAGCCCACACTCGCCATTAGTTTTATCTGCAGTTAACACTCTTAACCTCAAGTCATTTAACACAACTGCTTGCACAATTGCTGTAAAGTTTTCATTTGCTTTTTAACCACATAGTGTTACATTATGTGCAGACATTAACATTATAAGGTCATTGGTATTCTTGCTTTGTTTGCATTAATCTCCATTTTAGTTTTTTTACCTACCTGGTCATGGTGTCCTTCCTGGTGAGCAAAAGGCGTGGCTGAGGGTGGAGCCTAAATAAATACTGAAGACAGCTGACCAGACTGTACCATGTGCTGACATGGCATGGGGGGGAGGGTTATGGCTAGTTAAGTTTACTTGGTATTTGTAGTTCATGTTTATTTTTCAACCCCTTTGTGTTTCATTTGGTTTGTTGAAGCCAGTATTTAAATGTCCATGTATAGGCACTGTGTTAAGTCTAAGTAAAGTTTCCACTTAGTTTTTGTTGTTCTAAAGACGAGTATGGTTATAGTTTATTGACCACTCTTGAGATTGTAATGTGTTGGGATTTTTTTTTTTGTTTTTTTTTTTGCATTTGAAGGGTAAATAAAATACGCTTTTTCGATCAGAAACTCAGTGTTGCCTCTCTGCTTGGTTCCTGACAATAACCATTCAATTTGGTACATGATGTTGATGTAAAAATTGGAACAGATGTTAAATTTTACCGGAGGATGACCCATAATTACTTTGGAGAGCATCATCGATTTGTTCTGTTTACATTTGATTGTTTTGGTTGAAATGTCTTAACCGTTGGCTGAACTACAATGGAACTTTCATACAGGCATTCATGGTCCCTTCAGGTTACATTGAAACGTCACCTTTCAATCTAAAAGCACCAACATTTTTCTTGTCCAGTACTTTTGTTTATAACAAAATGCCCAAAAGAATGAATTATATTCAGCTGTAAGTGTGTTCAATGCTAATCAGAACATGCTAACATGCTAACCGGCGATGGTGAATATTGTAAAGCTGCTACCTGCTAGAACCTGCTACATGTGTTAGCAATGGTAAGCATTTAGTTTAGCTAAGACGCTACTGTGACTGTAGACTAATGGTGTGTTTACACTACGAGCGACAAAAGCTACAACTCGATCAACGTTGCTAGTGACAAAAAAAGCTGAACTTTCATGTCACGTACCTCCCCTGACTTGTAGTCATTAACGTTGGACGTTACCTTGTGGCTTCACAGCGCCAAAGCCCATTGAAAATTGTAGCTGGTCGCTCTCTAGCTGCTTGTGTGAACATACCAGACTATTTTGGATCCCCTAAATTTCAGTTAACAATTGTTATAAAAACCTGTCAAAAACTTTCTAACTGAAATGTTAGAATCCAATCCAGTTTCATTTTCTTTGTCCCACATTTCAGTATCACTTGAATAAAGTAGTTATTCATGAGCTTCTGGTTTTAGTTGAAGTGGTATTTAGAAATTTCCTGTGGTGTGCTGCCACTGACATATTGTACATGTGTAAATATAACACTAACACTGTGGGAATCAAAGTCAGATTGTCATCTTAAGTACATACATTAAGTGGCATTGCTTCACTGTAAATCTGAATTGAAGACCATCACTGCAGTTCCATCAGCTCCTGTTGGACAACTCGCCTTTGAAATGGCATTTTTATTCATTTTTTTTTTTATCTCCCTGGTTTACTGCGCATACCAGTTCAGACTTAATTGCACAGACCCAAAGGAAACCACAATACATTTCTGAGTCATTTTTATGTGCAAGCTAGTATTTCCGGCGAACCAAATAGGATGAAAGAATGTGCCTGGTAGATTGGTTTACTAATGAATCTTTAATGGGTATTATATTTGCTTCAAAAAACTGCACTCAGACACACTGTGAGTTGTAAGTGCGCTGGTTAGTTTCCACACATTCAACCTGAATCAAAGGCTGTTGCAGACACATCAGAGTCCCTCTCATCTGTGCACAGCGATTCATCACGCTGAGTAATATGATACTCGCTAATTTGCATATCGGATGCTAATGTGGTGTTTGTTTACGGTAACAAGCAACCATAATTGGATTTTTAATTCATTATGCAAGGAATTGACTATTGGTGGGGAATTTTTTTTAAGTATTTATGTCGGTAAAGGCATCGGTCTTGATGTCAGCGCGTTACTCAGGCTCCTTTCCATCGAGGCCTTGAACTAATCCAATTTCAATGAATGCAGTGCCTCTTTAAATGGCTGTTTAGGGTTGGCTGTGACTCGGTTCAATCAAATCAAAGTGTTCAGCTCCCACTTTAACCATCTCCCACTTCCATGTGTCCTTTGTATACAGTGAATCCTCCAGTGGCGCTCAGTCAATGCAGCCACACAACATCACAGGAAAAATACTAGAAGAGTCACATCATTCCATGTAAACAAAATAAATTGTGTTTAAACCTACAGGGACAATCTAGACCGTGATAACCAAAATTAGTTTCCACTGATGGTAAAATACAGTCAAACATGTGGATTCTCATTTGTTTCAGTTATGTGATTCAAATTTTAATTGCAAACGACACAGCAGTGAAGACAGTTTTGGGAAATACACACAAGAAATGACACCCTGTGTTCATTTGTTTTAAATTAAGTTTTGTTTTTACTCAACAGACATCAGAATGGTATCAGTCTTATTAAGTCTCTGCAAGAAGGATATAAAGCATACCTCCCGAAATGTCATTCTACAGCTTACTGTGTGAAATGTGTGGCTGCCACATCTCCAGAAGTGCCTGCTGTATCTCCAGATATGGCTGCCGCATCTCCATATGTGCGTGCCGCGTCTCCAGAAATGCCTGCTGCAGCAACCACTGTATTGTGGTGCATCTCCAGAGATTCCTGTAGATTCCAAAGCACCTCTAGCAACTTCTGAAGAGCATGCTGGAGAAACCCCTGCACAGGCTACCATGAGGCCTTTGGCAGGGCCATATAGGATGGACACAAGACCTAAACTTCAACCAGGACCAAAACTGATGGATTGGACACCTAAATTATGGCAATCCACGCCAAGAAAACGGGCTGAGACAACACCTGAAGTGGAGCCTGCTTTTTCGAAATCAAAGTTGAATATGTAAATCATGGGTGACTATACCTTGCTATAGATTCATGAAGAGTATTAGGGAAGTGTAATACCTTCCTCACAGACTCCGGCTTCCTCCCACCGTCCATAGACATGCTCATTAGGTTAATTGGTGATTCTAAATTGGCCGTAGGTGTGCGCCTGAGTGTAAATGGTTGTCTGTCTCTCTGTGTTGGCCCTGCGATAGACTGGCGACCTGTCCGGGGTGTACCCCGCCTCTCGCCCGATGACAGCTGGGATAGTCTCCAGAAGACAGGGGTTGCGTTAACTGAATATTTTCCGTGTTTGACTGTTTTTTTTTAAATGATATGACCCTGTAGCCTGCACCTCCCCAGAAATGTGGCTACACATCACGGTGACGCAGACCACAGGAGCTGTGATTGGTCCGCTTGGTAGTAGCATGTTTCCGCCTGCTTCTCCATCTCCTCAATTTTCGAATTGATTGTTTTGGATCAATAAAGATGGAACACATTGAGGAAAGGTTACCCGAGGAGGTTCGGTGATGCAAACATTTGTATGACTCATGAAAGTTTCAGAAGTTGTTGAGAGTGTAACAGGAAGTAGAAAATGAAACAGGAAGCAGGAAGCAGAAACAAAAATTAACCCGACTGGCAAAAAAGACACAGCGCCGACTAGCGTTTGGGTGGTGTTTGGACCAGTAAGTGGGGCCAGCACCACAGATGAGAAACATTCAACTTACATATAAATGCAGCAGTGAAATTAATGACTTAAGTAAGGTCACACAGAATAACAAAATCACAAAGAATCGAAAGTAAAATAATTCGTAACACAGAAAAACTGGCGATAAGTATTTTTGGCTAATAATATGTCCCTACTGTATTATTTTTATGTTGCAAGGAACTGAATATTTCCTCTGTCCTCACCTGCGCCTTACCTCAGATTAGCCGCCGAAATTCCAGACTGCGGCATGACAACCTGTCGACAAGAACTATGCATTGTTGTAATTGATGACTGGACGCATCTACAGCTGAAACAATGGATTTACAAAAGGGCCTGTTTTTTGCACTGTTTGCTGTAACATTATGCAGAGTACTTATGTAAGTATTCTTAAGACTACCATGCTATCTTTAAAAAAAGGGAAAGGATCAAGCAGTTTTTGGGTCTGATTTATTATTTTCATTTGCATTAAATGATATATTCAAAAGCAGAGGCTTCCAATCAGACGTCAGTCCTAACCACAAACCAAAAAATGCCACCTTTTTATTATCTTATCCTTATCTTCCTCATTTTTCTGACTGTACTTTCATAATGTATGTGTATCACAACCAATTATGGTCATCACAATGTGGGCTGAATTTTTCAAAGCAGAGATGACACACGTCAAGGCTACACTCCAGAGTCTGTTAAAATACCTCTAAAAACAACCTTTTTTTTTCCCCTTGTTGGAATCAGTTTATTTAGAAAACCTCGCCACCTCTCATAGTTCAGATTATATCTCCTGCAGGCTTGCACACAATAAGAGGCAATGCTTCTACCCCAGCCACCCACCCCCCCTCCCATTTTCCAGAGAACACAATGGTCTGAACTCCCATCCTCTTAACAAGCTTGAGCTGGAGCTCAGAGTGCAATATCAAACCGGCAGCTCGCACTCCCAGCTCATGTTGCCATGGCGATAATGGTAGAATCCATAGTCCTCTCTTTGCCATGTCGGTAATTCGGTTATTTTAGCGTGAGAGATAGACTCCGTCACTGATACAGCCGAGCCGCAGAGACCACAATGAAACGGGGAATTAAATTCTAATGACGAATGTGTTCACTCACTACCTTCACCGTGATTGAAAGATACGGAGAGAGCGAGGAAGTGGAAGGGCTTAGAAATAACAAATTTAAAACTTCATAAATCAACTTCTTCGTATCTTCGTATTATCCGCGCTCATACCACGTTCACGGCAGACGGAGACCTCACAACTCTTTACCTCGAACATTTACAATAGCTATTCTTCAGAATCCACTGAACACGCTACTGAGGATTGTGTGAAATATTAAAATAATCTTCTACAATGTGAGTTCAATCCTCCTGTTAGAGGTACTTGTGTTTTATTATATGTATATATATATATATATGTATATATTTATAGACTTTACTTCAGCACAGAATAAAAGCAGATAATAATAGCCCTAGTTTATGGCCTGGGAGATCATTTTCTAATCAAAACCAAAGTATATACACAATTAATTAATTATCACTTATGTCTAAATTAGGGACCTGTGTCTAATTTAATCTTGCATTTTAACAAAGGTCTTTGCACACACTGGTTAGGGTAAGGGGGTTATATATTTGAAATACAAACTTACATTGTTGCATTATCATTTTCGATATTAAGTAATAAAAGGAATACTAAAATATCCTAAATAATGCAGGCTCTCACAGGAGGCAGAGTAATTTCCAAGCATTATTCGCGAGTAGCTACAGAGCAGTATCATAGTAAGAGTTGTGTCTTTGAGCTTCATCTGAAAAAATTACTTTAGTGTGGTTGAAGTCAAATCTTGTATGAAACTATAGAAAATAACAGTCCAATAGTTCTGTGCTGCGCTATATTTATGCCTACGTTGCAGCAATCCAATCACATATGAAGGGGTTTTCTTCAAATCGCTTTTCAAACTACTGTAGACCCATATCCTATATCGCACAGAAATATTCACATTACATTAAGCTCAGCCCTCTGTCTTCACTTTAATGTGCGCCGCTCCGTGTGATAATCAACTGTTCAGGCAGTGCGGGCCCCGTTCATGCTTGGTTTGTGTGTGATTGAGTGATATTTCACCACCTACAAGAGCCCAGTGATGTTAAACTCTTAAACTGCGTGTTCTCCTGGGCACTGTGACATATGGGAAGAGGAGGCCCGGCGGACCACCATATGCTAGAAAAACAAGGAACACTCATAAATGATGAATGCTGTGAGTCCAAATGTTGCATTTAGAATAAATGCAGCAGTGCTGATGTTCTGACGTGATCTCTGTTCATACTGTACATCTGCACAAGCTGTAGATGTGCTCTGAGGCAATGACCATTGTTGGGTAGAACATGGGAGAAAGAGGTCAACAAATAGCTCTACTTGGTGAATGTATTCCTCTGTAACAATGCTCCGTTGCAAGCATTGAGAATGTCCATTAAAGCAGCAAACTCAGCGATCTCCTTTTGTGTTGTCTGCAGGTGTGTTTCTGAACTTGACTTCTCAAGAGATCCTTCTCAGTTGAACATTACCCTCTTTGGCAGATGCAGTAGTCGGGTGAAGTAGTACTGGGGGATGGATTGCACGCCACCAACTGTGCGTGGCTTTTGATTTGGTGTGGAAATATCTCCACAGACACCCAGAGCCTGAGCCTCTAAATGCAAGGACTTCCACGCATGCCTGTGGTGGTTCCCAGTCATCTCGATCATGGTGTATCCAAAAAAACAAAGCCGAACCAAAGGAAACTGGACTCGAAGTCAGTCAGAACTGAAACAGTCCATTGCCTCTTGTTTTTTTGGAGACTTTCACTGGTTTGTTACCAAATTTGGCAACAGATAGTGACTTAACAGATTATATGGAAGCCTTTGAGCCACTTCGGGTATAGGTGCTAGCAAGAGTCTGGATGTTGTAGTTGGTTCAGATGTAAATTGATAGCCTTCACAGGTCTCACGATTTCCTGTAACAAAAAAACAAACAAAAAAAAAACTAATATGCCAAGTAGTCCAGCAGTTGAGACTTTTCTCCCCACAGCATGAAATTAGCATGTCCATATCTCACGGATCTCCAGCTTCCTTCCAACGACATGCATGTTAAGTTATTTGGTGACTCTAAAATGGTCTGTGTGCTAAATTATATGCTACACGATCACTAGGAAATAATGAGATCTGAAAAAAGAAATTGCCACAAATTTTAACCACTTTGAATGCTTTGAATTGTCCTTATTGGTTTGTGTAATGCAATTGTTAAGTGTGAGATATATGATAGCTCCGTTAACTTAAAACAGAATAACCGTTTTTACAACCTGGACCTTATTTCTGGCATAAAATACGATCGTTTTCGCACCCATATAACTTTGTTGTTATTTGGAGTCCTTCGGACGATATTTAGATCCAATGGAGTGCCGCGTATATCCATATAGTGGGAATGACTGGAGCACCGAAACGCAGCCTCTAAATAACGCATTATCTGCCGAGAATCACGTTCATTTCGCCAATTTTTTGTTATGATATGCTAGTGCTATTCCCAATACAGTACAATAAACTTTCCATATTCCACAGTCAAGACATTAATCATAAATTGCTCGGACCCTACTGCAAACTAAGCATTGATAGTGTATGCCTACCAACAACGCAGGCATGTGGCAGATCTCTTGCCCCTGATGAGGCTCGTTAATCTCTGAGAACTGTCAGGATGACTCAAATGTACAATGACTGCAAATCTCACAGAGAGCATCAGTATCCAGACATTTGTCGTATTTTATATATCATATAGCCGTATATATGGTATTGTGGCGTGTTTCCGGAGTCACCTTTTAACATCAATGAATGAAATTATAATAATTCAAGAAATTACTAAAACGGATTGAGGTGTCTTCATTATATAAAGCTATATAAAAAAAAAAAAGTAATTCCGTTAAAGTGAAAGAGTCTTTTCAAAAGCCTGTCATCACGAGACCCATGTCCACAAGTGATCAAAAGCTGTGAATCAATGATTTTTTGTCATGACGTCGGTCTTTGAAGGCTACGGGCTCACAAAGGGCCAGTGAGGAGACTTGAAGATCAAGCACATTCGACACTGGCCCCCTGCTGCACACTCTGCCGGCCTCGTGAAAGGAGGCAGTGGAGGCAGTCTCCCGCTCCCCGGGTGCACTTAAATCATCCCGAACTGATAAAGACAGAGCTGAATCGAGCCTCATTGGAATTTTAAAACTGCAAGCTCCACAACCATAAACAAGAAGTATGCTACTTTTAGAGGTGGCAGTGGAGACACTGCATGAGCTATTACTCCAGGGTCCACCGCTAACTGGCCGGCAAGTCCTGTTTCTCCTCAATTATGTTCAACCCTGAACCCATACTCCCAGTTGGGAAACAGCAGAGAGGATTTTACTCCATGAGGCCTTACAGTTCTGCACTTGCATACATTACTCCACCATTCTTACATCAAAAGTTGGAAGCTAGCAAGAGAATACAAATGCTTCCCAGAGAGCTGCAACACTTTTGATGCAAGTTGCAACGTTGTGATAGCAAAGAGAAACCAACAAAGATACCGCAAACGTGGCAATCTCTGCGCGCAGCTGCCACCTCGACTGAGCGGGATTAATGAGAATTAAATAAATAAAGTTGGTGTTTTTCGCTCGCAACCTCACCCCGAGGGACGTTATCAGTGTGACAGGCCTGGCTTTTGTGACGCTCTGAAATGTCAGACACGCAGACACCACCACCGTGCGTGGTCCATTCTCAATGATTCAAGACACCAATCAGGCCTGCTCAGTACCTGCCAACTTCATATTCTTCCCCTGAAAACGCACACAATGGGCGCAGAGCTTCTCCTTGCTAGGGCGGGATGAAAGGACGAAGGATTGCGAGATTCATGGAGCTGACATGAAATCCAGGAAATTGCTGCAATCTCGCAGGTACACTCAAAGCGAAGTGATGCAAAGGCCGTCACGTGTTGATGCCAAGAATCTGCTTTTTCTTTTCTGACATGCTATAGTCTTACAGCCCAGTCTGTGCGGTTTGAATGTATAAACAGGCTGTATGATGTAGGACTGCTAATTTGGGCAGTGTGTGGCACGTCTGGGACAAAGCGCCATCACAAGGACGGTAATGAGAGCTGTCATAAACTGACTGAGCGTGGGTTTCCAGGCGCTTTAATCATTCCATTTTGTCAAGATTGGGGTGCATCCTGCCTCTCACGCTCCTGCCGGCTCCGCGGCTCCTCTTTAATTCAGGCTGATTGAAGGAAGAGCTGCTGGGTGCTATTTCTGACACAGCAGACAAGCAGCGAGCCCACGGCAGGCCTCGCTGACATAATTTCATCCAGCTGTTTCTCAACCACAGTGTTCTCAAAGACCATGAAATGACCGAAGCGCTGCCTTAAATCTCAAAGCGCTCACATCACGTGGTCGTCGCTCACACCCGCGTGATAATGTGTGCTCCCACAGGAAGTGTAGAGTGGTGAGAGGGTTGGAAGTGTAAGGCACCCGTTTCAAACAGGGTGGCAGGGTGACCCTAGTCATTAAGACACATGAGCTAAAAAAAGGTTCCGCCTACTACCAAAGATTGGCACCAGCTGTGGCTCCTAGATTGATTGGCAGGTCTCTTAACACAGGAATTAACTCGAGATATTAAAGGTGTAGCGGAAATTTAGAATCTGGCTTCCAAAAAGACGAGAACAGATTTTGTTTTGCTGCGTGTTTTTTGGTGACCTTGATTAAGGCCACAAGCCGATAGGGGGGGACAAACGGGTCTGCTGTCCCTATCCCAGGATAGACGGGTAGGCCCAGAACTGGGCCCTCATTAAATTATGGAATAATTTAAAAATAAATAAATAAATAAATTAAAATAGGCCCATTTGTGAAAAAAATATGTAATATTTGAGTTACATAAAAGCTTTTTATTTGTTTTCTTCCTAATTGTCCTTGAAATAGTGGTCAAGAATCCCCACCCCAACACAAAAATGGTTTGGCCACTGATCAAAATTTGATGTTGCCGTTTGACTTGAAGTTCAGTACGCTCAAAATGTCCGATCAGCACAAGTCAGAAGTCAGAAAAGGAAAGAAAAGAGAAGAAGAAAAGAAGAAAATAGAGGCCTTAAGATTTTCTTAACAAATATTTAAAAAAAGGTGGTGACGGGCCCAGGCAAGACTGTCGGCTGGCCTGCCTGTACCATACATATCAGACTCAGCCTCAGCAGCGGCCTCCTTACCCAGGCCATCAGAAGTTTGAAAACTCTCACTAACTAACTAAACAGACTCACTAACCCCTCAACAAACACATGCAAAACCCACTCCCATACAACCACAAACTCCCAAACATTGCACAAGCCACTTTCAGCTCAGATGGACGCTTGCGTGATGAACATTGCACAACTATCTCTACAGTTTATATACACCGATGAGCCACAACATGAAAACCACTGACTAGCTCAGTATATCAAATGACTCAAAACTCTGATTCCCTTTGCTGAGTGACTCATATAAATTTGAGTCAGTAAAAAGAATCGAGTTTCCCATCACCAATATGAGCCAAAATGATCAGCCACAACATTAAAACCACGGACAGGGAGAAGTAAATGACTTGTAAGTGACAATTCAATGTTCTGCTGGGAAACCTTTGAACCTGGCATTAGTGTGGATGTTACTTAGACATGTAGCACCCACCTAGACCAGACCAGACACCCCCACCCCCTAGCAATGACACTCCTTGATGGCAGCAGCACACAAACACACAAAAACGATTTGGGAACAACACAGAAAAGATCCCAAACTGATCAAGTATCTGTGGGATGCACTGGAACAAGCCTGATCCACAGAGGCTCCTCCCCTCAACCCATAGGACCCAAAGGCCCCCACTAACAATATCAGAAGGCCCATGTCCATTCTCTGATGAGTCACAACTGTTTTGGACGAGGGAGACCAACACAATATTAGGAAGGTGGTCATAATGTTATGCTTGAGTAATCCTGAGCAATTGTAGATCTCAGTAACAGTGTACAGTGTAATATACATAATAAAATATATATAGTTTGTATTCTGTGTAGTGTTGTAGTGGAGGTAGTCAGAGTGCTGTTGTTGTGCAGCAGCAGTTGCAGTCATAGTAGTTATCGTGTGTGTCTTGTCAGCATATATGTAGCACAGTGGGACTAGGAGAAACAGTATTTTAAACCTCTGTATGTTTTTACTACCATATGTATTGTGGAAATTACAATAAACACAACTCCAATCTTGAATCTTGATGCTAGTTGGTTAGCTTAGCTTAGCTTAGCTTAGCACAAAGACTGGAGGAAGCAGTTAGTCTGAGGAGAATCTTGAGTATTTCTTAAGCTGTGGCCCAGTTTTTTTTTTTTGTTTTTTTTGTTTTTTATTAAATGCCCACATTTGTCCACACCCCAGCCGCAACCAGCGCCACCACTCCTTCTATCAAGCCCCAACCTAACACATGGCTCTTGTTAAAAATCTCTCCAGGCCCTGATAGTAACATGAGGGGAAATTTGTTGGGGAGCGTCCGCACCTAAAATAGATGCAGTGCCATTTTAATTTCACTGCGCCCTTTCAAAGACTACAAAAGGAATTATCTTGAGATCAGAGCTGCATTTGAAAAACACCTAAAATGTATTTTTTTTTTTCATATCTAAAAGTAAAATCCTGAATGCTAAGCAACCCCTGCTGAAGTGCCCTTAAGTAAGACATTCATTTTCCAGATGCAAGACTGCTGTTCTGTGACAAATGGATGGATCTGACGGCTCAACTGACTTTGGAGTTTTTCACAGCTTTTCTCCTGACGACATTTGTCCTCACTAATATCATGATACCACATATGTCAGATTGATATTCAGATATTCGTCCAATTTCTCCGTTATTATCCGGGATATTGTTTAAAGCAAACAGCTCAGCTCACACATATATATATATATATATATATAGAGAGAGATAAACCAAGTGATATCTGAGGCTTTGAACATGGGATATAAATAAACATCCTATTTTTGGAGGCTGCCACCCTCACATCATCCTTTCAGGTGCACTCAAACAAGAATTACTTGTGAAAGTCAAAGGTATTCTTTGACAGAAGTACAATGTGCGGTGTGGAATGCGCAAGGCGGCAAATGTCAGACGTTTGTTTATGAGAAAAACGGAGAAACATCAGTGCTCTTCTTCTGCTTTTTCGCTGCCGTATTTTCGCGCCGGTACTGAGGGAGCACCACGG
Organism: Chelon auratus; assembly: GCA_030220025.1. Classification (NCBI taxonomy): domain Eukaryota; kingdom Metazoa; phylum Chordata; class Actinopteri; order Mugiliformes; family Mugilidae; genus Chelon; species Chelon auratus. The sequence continues at coordinate 16,034 of JASGAT010397859.1, forward strand.
CGCTGCTGCTGGGATCAAATGAATGTTTTTTTGTTTTTTTTTAACACGCGTTGTCAATGCCGTGTTGGTGACACTTTGTGATCACACGCACCTGAGATGCAGAAGACATGACAAGTTTTTCCCTCACGTGTATTTTCTGCATCAGGATCCATTTCAAGTGTTTATCCCCTAATGCGAAACACAGCTTTGCCGCTTGGCTGGAATAAATACATCATTTAAAAGTCCACACTGCTGCTATTTGTCTGCAGAAATGACACCGCTGTGCACTTTGATCCGGTCTGTCATCTTGAACATGCATCTCATTGTACGGCTGTGGTGCTTTTAATTGGCGACAAATGTAAGCTGGCGTCGTGTCTAACGCAAACTTTTCAACAAGATGTAAGGTTTAACAGGAAAAAGCTTGTATACTACCAAGAAGAGGCTAGGAATGCATGACTCTTGGCAGGCATTTGTTCAGTTTACCAGTGAATCTGCATTGGGACGGTGAAGAGATACGTGGGCGAGTTCAGAAGGGAGAAAAACCTCTCTCTCATACAAAACCTCACCTCAGACCCGCGCACTGTCAAATGCACCTTCTGTAGATAACGCTTTCCTCCCGGAAAATATGTAAATGTGTGCAGGTTTTGCTAAAAAAAAAAGAGAAAACACAAGCTGAAATCTCGCATTTCATCTGCTTACGGTATGAAATTGTGCCTCGGTCTACCGGCAGATCAACGGCGGGCAAAAAGGAGGATTTTAAATCTTCCTCTCGCTGTGTGCACGCTGACATTTCAAGCGTTGCGTTTGTTGCGACTTTGGCTCACTGCAATAAACACTGGAAGGTAAATACATTCTAAGCGCAGAAATAAATATCTGCAAAATCGTGTTGTTTTTCTTTCTCTGGCACACTTTAAACTTGCTCCTTGTTATTCCAGTTGCTGGCCTGGATGTTGTCGTCAGGTCTCCGGCCTCTGAATCCACAATTCACCCTCTAATATATGCTGCAGTTGACCAGATGGCCACAAGATTGTCAAACTCTCTTCTTTTTGGCCAAACAAGACTTCTGCACTGCCTCCCTCTAATCCGTCTGGCCCTTGTGTGTGCTCCTTGGCCTGAAAAATGTGTATGTTATCATTTCTCCTCAGACCGCTGACTAGCTCTGTCGTCCAGTTGGAGCGGGAACCCTGGGCCCCGCAGTGCTCCAAGTAATGCCACTAATGAGTGCGAGCAGGCCTGGTAGTGGGGATCAATGTTCTGAGCCGTGTGTCAGGGAACCAGCTGCCCCAGTCTGACCGGCTGCTGCCCTGCATGCACCGCAGCCCTGCTGACAGCGGCACCGCTGAGATTTTCCGGGTGACCCCCGGGCCTTCGGACGTGGATGTTTCTATAATCACCTGTTATCTCTCTCACACCGGCACCTGAGCCTCTGATACTGCAAAACCACTGTACAGGCGGTACAGAGAACAAATTCAGGCGTGGGTTCCTTCACATCGACCCATGCCACAATATCTATGAAAAATCTACAAACTTGTACTGTTTCGTTCAGACGCACGCATGCAAGGGTGGATATCTCTGAGCGTGTCTTTGAGCTTCATACATCTGCTTTGTAATAGAACTGAGACGAGAGGGGAAAAGGAGACAGACCAGAGGGGAATAAGACAAAGAACAGAGAGGAAGGGATTTCTGGTGGGTTCTGGGTTGAGCCCGAGTGATGCAAGATAGAAATGTTCTTGTTCCAGTCACTGATATGTTAATATCTTGGCGAGAACACCGTAGGAGAGAAAAGTGCTTTAATAAAGGACACAATATGACAACTTTATCACCTAAAAGCTTACTCGGTTTGAGGAAAAAGAATAAACAGGCTTTGCCTTCAAGCCCTTTAAATGTTGCAAACCCCTTCAAAGGTTATATATTTCAGTTAAGCTGAATATTTTGTAAGCCAATTATAAAAGAAAATAGCAGATAATTAAGTTAAGAAACTACCTAAATGCTCTATTGAGGAAATTTATGTTCATATGTGCATTCCAATGTTTTTCGGTGTTGGATTAATTTCATGAATGTCTTAATAAATCTATAGTGTACTAAATATGAAAAGTTCATCAGTTCGTTTCTTCTGACCTCTTTGACACAGACTCCAGAAAAAGAAACGTGGAAACAATAACCCCGCAAAAAAATGCGGTTGAGCCAGTTTTCCTCACAGTTGCATCACTTGCAGTCCAGAGAATTTTGCACAAAACAATCGAGTGACTTTGGGTTACGGTTTGAAACCATAAGCAAACAGTCACGCCATTATGTTAAAAAAAAAGAAAAGAAAAAACCAACAACAGCCGCATCCATCAGGGCCAATTTCAGAAGGGATTAAAAATCTTTAAGTGCCTCTCAAAAACAGATTGTGATTTCACCGTGGAGCGCCGCTGAGTCATCGAGCAGTTCAAGCGGCTCACATAAGTGGGTGGATGTTCGCTCCATGAGTGGACTCTCGCATGGAAATGAGAGAGCGAGGGAGAGGAGCTTGAAACAGCGCGGTGGAGTGATAATTGGGCTGTCAGGTCACCTTTGTCCAAAGCATTTGTTTAATTGTGTCATGTGTTGTACTTTAACGCGTCGGGACTGCATTGGTCAGACACACTGCAGAGATTATAGTGGATAACTGATCTGGACGTACAGCACCGGGATCTCTTTCTGCTTGAATGTGACAAAAACTGTTTTTTAAATAAAATACCATCGAGAATTGCCCTGTTTGTGTTATATAACTATTGACTTTTTTTTAGCCATTTATTCTTGCATTAGGGTCATCTAAATAGAAGAGTATGAATTTAACAAAATCTCAAAAGCTTGGAAATTATGAGTTCTCCTGTAGTTTGCTAGTATGTTGACCAGTAATTTGTATATTTTAAAGTAGATATTAAGGCTTTATATTAACCATTGATGAAATAATTATGTTCAACCTTGCAGTTACATTCAGCTATACAGGGCATTTTATCATCTTTCAGCTCATTGTTTTGGTTTTACAACCAGCAGCAACACAATAAAATACTAAAGTGTCAACTAAACAGATGTCTGGCAACTCGATTTAATCGTGGGGCGTGTTTCAACTGACTGACTGACAACCAATCAGAGCCATTTTGTTGTAAACAAATTTAACTCCATGGCGCTCAGATGTCAAGGTTGGTTACGTTGCTGTTGTTCTTCTGTCTGTCACTAAAGCCCTCCTGAACGATTTGATTGGCACGGAAGATCTTTGCCACAGCGTAATCCATTCCCACTTTCCACCACAAATAAATTGTGGACATAGGAAGTTGGACCAGCTTCCAGGCTAGCTTGTGAGAGGGGCTTTAAGAGTTTTCCCTTGGTGGAGGCCAAAACAGTGGCAAAAGGTGAACAAAAAATGATCTTGGTGATGAAATGACATGATTCTAAGTTGATAAAGGTGGTCCATGTCCACTCGCTGGACTGTACTCTATCTGGCACACTGTAGCAGCAAAGCTCAAAAGACATGTTGACATGTACAGTAAGATTGCATGTGGTTAACTGGTAAAACACATAAAAAAACACCTTGGGGACACTACTATATAGACTATTTGAGGTTTATTATTATTCATCTAGAGGTTTCTGAATTTATTGTGTCTCAAAACCAATTTGTATTGTGCCAATTTATGTGCACAATACAAATATAGTCATCATTACCACCAGCTGCAGAAATAGAGTCAGAGTAACTGAGGTTCAACATATACTTGCTAAATCGAACAAATGGCAAATACTGCGGCATCATTTAACAGCATAAATAAAGCGACCAGACACTTGTGTCAGTATAGGTTGAATGTCACAACCTTCTTTAGCCTCCTGTCTCAGATTGTAATCTGTTTTAAAGAGATGATGACTATGGACAGGGTTTCAGACATCTGCTCACATGAAACAATATGTGTCCAGAAAGTGTCCTCCGGTGCGGTAAACAGCCATGTTAGCTGACATTTCCCATCCATTGATTCCCATCATTGGTTCAACCTTTTGGAGCGCTTTGGTCTGACCTACACAGGCTCCACGGGGAGGCACAATGCCACTGAGGCTCGCACAAAGCGGCCTCCTATCGATCAGCAGGCGCCTAAAAATAAAGTCAAGGCCCGGCAATGACAGAGAGGCAAGCAAAAAGCCTGTGTCTGCTAATCAATGGTGACCTAGAATTTTGTGTCCTGGGTCGATGCATCATGCTTTCCTTCCATGATCTAATGATCTTTTTGAATTTGTCTGTCAAGGAGTGTGGGGGCGATATGTCAGGTGAAAAATTAGTATAATTTCTTGTTGCACTCTTGTTATTTTTTGAATTGGAGCATCATTATAAGTCATGTAAACGTTTTAGGCATGTGTTACTTTCCTTTTCTGAACTTTCTAACAAATTTGCAAACAGTTACGACCCTTCAGAGCAAGTGGCATTTCCAGTTTAGAGGTGTTAATTGCCCACTGGTCATTCTTTCACCTACTATTTTGTGTCTCGCCTTCGCTGAATCTCATTCTACATTCCCTCTCACTCTCCATTTTCCCCACTCCTCTATCTCTGTCTCTGTCCCTGAATCTCTCAGCAGGAGCCCTGCTTGCTCAAGGCTATGCGCTATCTTTCCATATTTCTCTCTGGTGAATATTTTATCTTGCCTTTCAAGCATCATTTTCATACCGAAAGAGTGCCTGTGTCCCGCAGTGGTTTTACCCACACCCTTTGCAGGGGAACGTCTCTGTTTCAGCCGAGGTGACAATCTGTTTGCACATTTCAGGAGGGCTTTTGATCAGAGAATGCAGATCGGGATTATGAATTTTTATCAACGGCAGCTCATGAAAAAGGCATGAAGCCAAACTGTGGTCATCTGGCATGGAGCCACAGATGACAGGCTTCAGATTTAAATGCTGTTCATATTTACTATGGCCTTTGTGGCCGATCAGACAGAGTACTACAGGAAAACTCATTATTTCTTCCTCTTTTCTCTTTCCATCTCCCCCCCAGTCCTGTTTTTCTCTGCATCATTGCCCAGAGTGACAGTGATTTAAGCTGTCAGACATTTCAAGGCCCAAAATTCTCGACTTAGAGACTGATTCACATTTAGGATCAGCGGCTTCCACTTGTTTGCATTTGGCCAATTTATATCCCCAGGCTGCGTCTCCTGAATGCATGATGATAATAGTGCAATCCATTTTTCTCAGATAGCAAAAGGGTTGAAATGGGAAAATAGAGATGGTGAAATACGCTAACGTCAGTGAATGTGTAATAATGGGTGAGGGGAAAGGAGAAGGAAAAAAATCTCAAGAGCAATCTATAGCATATTCATAGTTATATTTAAATCAATATAGGTGTTTATTCGCAAAATGTTTTATTCATCGGGCACATTTCTCTGCAGAAGAGAGAATAAGCAATAACTTGCATATGGCAATGCTTTGGCCTGTGCATTAATTCACTCTGACACAATCCTGCATGTGTGTGTGTGTGTGTGTGTGTGTACTCCAGTGCATGTTCAGATTAATCCCACTGTGAATACATTCTGGGACTGACATATGTCACTGTTGTGAGATAGTAAACGTCACATCCTTCCGGTTTCTGATCCATCATAAGCACTCACTGGGAACACCCGGGGCCTCTCGGAACTTAAAGCATATATTATGATCCAGCTTTTAGTTACGGTGACGTGACCTCTAAACAAAGAAGAAGAGAAAATGAGAGTAACAGAAGCAGTGACATAAATAAGATTTGGGTAAAAAAGGAGCTCACTCATAAATCATTTAGTTTCCCACCACTCCAAGAACTGATAAATCACCCATTCAGCGTTCTGTGGAGTGGCTAGCCAAGACACCAGATCTGGGTTGGTATTCAGCAGAGACCAAATCTGGGTTAGCGAGTGATTTAAAAATGCTGAAACCACTGGAAACGGGCCTTTGATAGAATCACATGTTCAGCACTTACTGCTGGAAACTGGGATATAGTACACACACAGTCCCCTGCCATAAACTAAGGAGGGGGCCGTGTGTGGCTGAATAAATGCCCAAAGATGTCATTTTCACGTACACACAGTAGTGTGATACTTTGCGACTGAAGATTTCTGTCCTAACTCATCTGCAGTCACTATATATCGTTGTTAGATGTCCTGCAGACCCAGCTGTATGAACTATGGCTGTGTCTGAGACCCTTTTTACTATTTAGGGCTCTGGATTTACTGCCCACCATTTTATTTGAGCGATCAGATTCTGGGTGAACAACAGTGGAGACCGTGGCATGAGCACCACTTCATACTAACCATCCCAAATTTCTATAATTATCAAGATAAATATATGATCTTTTCAGAAAAGTATTGTTGTTGTCTAAACCTAACCTCAATGAGAGAAAAGAGCGAGTGAAAGAAAATTCCTCAAGTGTAAACAAGAAAAAAGTAATGAGTCTTACATGACTCAAGAAGCCGTATGAAATGTTACAGTTGAGCAGAAATCGTCCTTCTGCCGATCCCCCAAGAAGGTGGAAAATGTTCCATGTGTGTCACTTTTTATAATACTTATGGAATTAATTATTTATTCTCGGACTTATAACCACTTTCAGCCCTTCAGAGACGCTAGAGGATCCTGCGGAGGATTCGCGTTTGACTGCCGACGCCCCAACAGCTCTGCACTGCCATCTAACCATGGACTTTTGTCAGCCATCATGGCACCTTTCATAGGTATGTCATTGTGGTCATTCCCAAAAAAAAAAAATAAATAAATTGAAACTTGTGTCTGTGTATGCAAATCAGTTGGTGAACTTTGACAAACTCTCATGAGACTTGGCTGCTTCTCAGATATGCGATTAAAGGGGAACTACTGTTTTTTACAAACCTGGAACTTCTGGCATAAAATATGATCGTTTACTCACCCGTATAACTTTTGTGTCATTTGTAGTCATTCGGGAGATATTTAGATATGCGTATATCCATATAGTGAGAGTGACTGGGGCACCGAAACGCAGCCTCTAAATAACACATTATCTGCCGCGAACTCGTTCATTTCACTCAACATGGAATAGCACTAGTGTAACATAACAAAATATTGGTGAAATGAACGAGTTTCGTGGCAGATACTGTGTTATTTAGAGGCTGCGTTTTGGTGCCCCAGTCACTCCCACTATACGGATATATGCAGATCTAAATATCTCCCACATGACTACAAATTACACAAAAGGTACATGGGTGAGTAAACGATCGTATTTTATGCCAGGAATAAGGTCTAGGTTGTAAAAAACAGTAGTTCCCCTTTAACTCCCGTCTGCATTTTTTATCTATGCATGCAAATCAACCGTTTTAATTTTATAACTACTTCACAAATGTAGTTAAACATATTCCTCTTGTTTGCAGAAGAGGCATTCGCATTGCCTGTCATAACAAGGTCACTTACTGTATATGTATACCTGCAGTATCCACTGCAAATGTCAGTGGCCTTTTTCTTAAGTAGCTGAAAGGGTAAAACATTGTAAAAAACCTTCATAATTAGCATTAAGGCTATTTTATATGTTCCACTATTGAATAATTGATTCATAATGTAAGCAGCAAGTTAATATTAAACAGTGAATAGGGCTCATTTCCATACTTAGAAAGCTGTTTTGCAATTTAATTTATAATAATGCATTACGTTTATGGGATGAGCATATGTTGTATTTAAAAGCTAAATGTAATATTTACTTCTGAAATGTAGTAAAACATACGTATAAATTAGCGTGAAATTAAAACACTTTTATTCAGTCTTATTTTTAAGCAAATAACTTTTACAGACAAGACAACTTCCTGCTCTTATTTAGGAAATAACATTTTCTGACAAAAAAATTAAATTTAAAAGTTTTATTCATAAAGACTAATCATGTTCCAGGATTCAGTTTTTCCATGTGCTATATTTAAATAATGAATCCCGAACTTAGAACTATTTATTGTACTGTATGGTAGTCATCTTGTCATCCTTTCAGACATCGTATTTAGACGTATGTCATGTGAATAGAAGTCTTCAGTCACATCCAATCATGCACTACGCGATAACTGCTGAGGCTGTGAAAACCATCAGCAGTGGCTACACATGGACACACAAAGATTACAGCTGATATCTGCTAAAACCTGCCGCTCGACTTGACACAAATCCAATCTCTGGGCAGTTCTGTGACTGTGAGCGCACACTGAAGTCATCAAGCCAGCCGGCGGGGCGGCCAGCCCACGCCTGATGTTCCCCCGGACACAGCGTGGAAGCAGGCTGACCAGTGATGACAGATGGGCGCTGAGATACCAGAGACCGGTGAGGCAGTCACTTTCCCCCGCAGTCAGTATGCGGTGGCAGCAATGAGCCACCTATAAAGCAGGGGGAGGAGAAGAGGGAGGGACAAGTGGGAAGAACGATGGGTAGGAGATGCAGTGCTAGGCAACGGGCTTATGATTCACCCTGGGGTATTGGCTACGTAGTCTAAGTCACTGGCGGAGGCTGTGCTGGTGAGAGACCCTGCCAAGCAAGAGAGGCCTGTTGTGACTTAAGAGATTTCTAGTTTTGACCTCCTTAACCGCATTTTCATACTAATCAAGTCAATGCGGATTGTCCCGATTGTAAAGCTACTCTCAAAAATCATCACTGAAATGCTCTTCAGTCTCAAAATCATTGTGTGTGACTATATCATAAAGACGGTGACAATGTCTAATGGACACAAAGTCAAAGCAGAGGTTTCCCTGTGAGCTATATATAAGCTATATCCTATATTTAACAATCCAGGTGCCACCTGAAGGTTCAACCACTCAGCAGTTTTACTCAGAGATGATGGATGATTTTGTATCACAATGTAAACTACGTCAGCAACTATGGCTGCTGCAAAGTTGAAAACATCCAGGCTCTTCACAACCAAACCTTTCTGAGTTTATTTGTTTTAATGAGGTGTTGTCCTAAAATTGGTATATGACTAATTTAACATGCATGCAATGGTATACTAAATAAAACAACCACATGAAGCTTTGGCAAAAGTTCAGTAAGGAAGATCTGTCCTCTCACGATCTGTTCCCTTCAGGTGAATTTCGACTGACTCTCTATTTCCTGATCTTCCCACGCTGTCAAAATTAGTCTCTCCTCAATTACTGCGTCACTACCTTCATCCATTAAACAATTTGCCCTCCTTTTCCCTGCCAATCATTCCCTTGTCCCTGTGCTTTAAAGTTACTTTCATTCTGTCACTTCGTCTGCAGGTCATCCATTGCGCAACCCTCCTCCTCAACATCTATATCTCACCACCTATGAGTCTTCATCAGAGTTCTCCTTCAGCCACCAGTGTTCTTGTTTTCTTCTCCACCACATCTAGACTCCTGTCCCTATTTGCCTCCATCTTCTGAGATCCCTCTCAATGACACCGTAATCGGAGTCAAAGTGCTAAACTTACCTCGCATGCTCATGTTCTCTCCAATACATGTTCTTTCTTTACCTACTTGAGCTCTCCTTACAGTAAATTTGTGGCTTCACAAATAAATCCTATGCTTTATCACGCAAGCTGGCAGCTGAATTCTCACACGATTTGTGAGATCATGCGATCACGTGAAAATCTTTCTTGCCGTGCTGCCAAAAGATGTGCGGAAGATCCGCTTTAGCCTTAGTGGTGTGTCCTGCACCACTGGCACCAGCCTGCCATTACAAACGAAAGGGCCAGTCTTGTGATGAGCCTGTGCTGAATGTCTCTCAAGAGGTGTAAAAGTCTAATGCTGAAACATTTATTGAACAGCTCGAACAAGGAGAATTAAGATGATAGGTACTGCCACCCCAATTCTGAAAGTGTTTCTCCCTGAAACACTCCCTTTTATAATCAGAAATCTTAAGTTCTACATATGTCCTTGTCTGTAACTTTCCAAAAAGTAAGGACAGCTTGTCGCCCAGAATATGTTTACAGAGAAGGGATTTATCTCTTAAGACTAGTGCCGCGTGTCTCTCTCTTGTGGTGGAGACCTGGTTTTCGAGAATTCTTTCTAGTTTGGCACCAGCTCTGAGAGATAGGTACATCGGTGTACTGTGACTTGGAGTAACCTCTGTCCTAAATAGGCCATTGCATCTGAATGAACACTGCCAGGCGACAGTTGTTCTGTAGTCTTCAAGGGCATCTTTTTGGCGAAGCCACACTCAGCCTTCATCGCTGGTAGTACTTTGATATCTTGGCCTTTACAAAGTCACACAGACTCGTCAACAGATGTGCATACTGTATAGCTAGCTACACTAACTGATTGCTCGCTTGCAAAGCTCCTCAGACTGCACATTGCTGCGTTAGGCCTCGAGATCGACTGATGGTTCGTTCAATAACCTGTCGTGTATTATTTGAAAGTGACTACCGTTTTCCAAGGACGACTTCTCAGATGTGTTTTCTCCAGCAAACAATTTGGTGCTTCAGGTTATCAGCAACCTAGGTTATGCAGTGAGGCTAGATGATATAGATACTTAATTTCCAATTTGGTGGGTACATGTAGCTAACACTAATTTAGTCTGATACAATAAATGCTGAGTAAAGGTTTAGCAAGTTTATGATGCTACTGAACTCTATGGATGGTATAAAAGACACCTCTATATATATAAGTTTATTCAAAAGTTTAATTAAGATTTCCTCACATGGTCTGTCTCTGTACCTCCACGGTCGAATTTATTCTGCTTTATTCTTCCGCTGTCCCACACTGCCAAATTTACTTAATACTCAATTTCAGCATCACTGCTCCTGTCCGATGGTCTGTTTGCCAATTAGTCCCCATTCTTTAAATTCATTACAATTATGTCACTCTGCCTTCAGATTGTCCTGCAGCCCTCATCTTTCTCATGTCCGCATCATGCTGATCGTCCGGAGAACTTAAAGTCTCCATCAGCCTGTCTGCTCCACCACCACCAGACTCTAGACTTCTAGAGCTCTTGCAGGTGTGCAGGTAAGTGGCTCCAGCTCCGCCCTGCTCCAGACCAACCCCCAGTGAGAAAAAACAAAGAGACAGGCACACCCAACAAGGAACATACAGGAGATTCTGACGTTTAGATGTTAGTCTAATTTAGATGTTAGTCTTAGATCCGTTGCACCTTCAGAACAAAGAGCAAGACGAACTTTCACCTTATTTTTTACTTTTTATTGCAGCTCAAGTTAAGTAGCACACATCCACAGCCATGCACAACCTCAACAACAACTCAAGACTACCATCTTTCTTAAAGGGACAGCGCTATTTTTCTAAAGATGCTGTACAACATTTAGCCCGCAAGCCAAAAAAGTGTGGGCAACCCAGCTGGAAAGCATTCAAAAAAAAAAATACTCTCTTAATTGAAATCCAAGTTGAGTAAATAGGTTGGATCTACATTCACCACCACAATTAAATCAGCAACTTTCTAAATCAGGCTAAGACGTAACCTTTGCATGTTTAAGAGCTAAGAGCTATTATACTACTTAGGTGTACAGTACCTAATAAACTGGTAGCTTAGTTTATTTCTAGCTTCGTTATCAACTCTTTAAGTAAACAGCACACACATGCCCAGACTGTTGTGCTTGAATCTGGAATATTCTTCTGGATTCTTCTATAACAAGGCATGCTTGGCATTTCTTTGTTTCATACATTGTATGCCGTCTTTCTTTAAAGTCCGCGGACATCATCACACTTTGAGTGTGAGCTTTTGTCACACAGTTTTCCACTGGGACTAATCACTGAAATGATCTGATTTGTATACCTGCACTGAAAGGTTGTGTGCGTAATTAACTACGACATTCAGACTGAAGGCTGTAGAAGTCTTTTTGTCAGCTAGTAGCCTTAGCCTCAGGTCACAGTCAAAGCTGTGTAACCTCGGAAAATGTCAGCATGTATTTAGTGAATTGTTTTGAGAATAGCTGCAAGTGTCTGTAAGGTTAGACAGCCAATACTGCTTGGTCAAGGTTTGAGAAATGTTGCCATCATGATTCGTGTTTTTTCTTTTTATGTTTAACCTTTAACTGAAAAGCAAAGACGAAGGGATATAAAACACCAAGCCAACAATCTGCCATTTTTTCCGTCATCCTCTGTGGCCCTAGCTTTCTGGTTCATCACGCACCGATGGCACTAGTCGGTCCTCTAGTGAACCACGAGAAGAAAAACGAAACAACAGAGTTCAGTGGGCACGCAGAAAGCTTTCCTTGGTTGTCATCTTCATCTAATCCTAACCTTCACTTACACAATATTTTTGTGACAACATGATCATCTACAATGGATAACCTCTACACCAACTGGTGTAGAGGTTATCAGCGAATGACCGCTCTCCTAGTTTCCTAGCCTTCCAGCTAATAGCTCTTTTTCAGCATCGGTATGGTGTGTCCATACCTTGTTACATACTCCACAAGAAGTGAGAAGTTTGTTCTCGGTCCAAGAGATGCGGGAGATGGATGACGAGATGCACTGTTTTTATTATTTTCGGATGTCTGCCAGTTGTTTTCACCGGATTGTTTATTCAGCATGCACCCACACACAGTATGCCGATCTCTAAACAGGAAAGATTAGCGGTTACACTGCGAATATTAGCATCCGGGAATTCGGAAATTCGGAAATAGCATTTCAGCTTTTATCCATTGACCACGCCCACTTCCAATTTCTGACCAATCACAGAATAGTTGCTGGATGCCACACGAGAAAAAAGTTCTGCGTTGTGATATGCATAGGATATAATGATGTGCCGAGAACAAGCTGCGAGAACAGCCAAACGACTGCTGCGAGAACATTATGACGTCAAATTTCTCGTTTCTCGAGCCTTCAGCATGCAAACAAATCAAGATTCAGCATTTCCTTCTGATTTTTACTGTGGCGCTTCATGAAATGGTTAAACTGCTTACATCTATTTACTTACATTGAATCCACCTCGCAAGCGTCCAAAGCATATTACTATTACTGTGTAATGAACTGCTGATAATGTCTCTTAATGGAATTTATCGAAGATTTGTGAACTCTTCTTCTGTGCCTGCCTGTAGACCACCCGACACCACAGTGCAAAATAAATTTAAGAAGTTGTCAAGCCGTGCATTAACTGTAAGTTATTTATTGCACACTCTACAAGGACATACTGTGGATTCTTTTGGGGTTTTGCGAAAGTCTCCACCGCCTCTGAAGAAATACGTTTTAAGATGAATTGAGGGCAAATAAGAAGGAAGCGCAGTGCATCCTAACTCTGCTGTTGCGGATTTTCATATTCCAAAGTGTCAGCATATCCACAGCCCGAGCTCTATCGGTGTGTTTTATTGCTGCAAAAGCCGGAACAGATCTGTGATAGCTCATCATTACACCCCTTGAATGATTTCACAGCTCATAGATTCATTTGGTCCAGTGAATAATGTCACGGTTTGTGCAGTGGTGCCAATAAAAATCCTGCTGAGGCACGTAGCCCGACATTAGTGAAGCAGACAAAGTGGTGGAGGGAGAAGTCACACTATAACAACACCCTGCGTGACTGTGTGTTTGTGAGACAAGAGAGGCGCATCCTGCTATGATCACAGAAGTGTCATAGCACGTTGAGTCATTATTCACATTACAAGCCAACATGGGGGCCTTGTGATCATGCGTTGTTAAGGATTTCAGTGAGAGAGCGGGGCGTGCGGCGGTGGCGGCGTTTAGAGAGAGCTTGTTAGCCGAGACAGAAACGCTTCATTATCACTGGCTGAGACCGCAGTCCAGACACTCCAGTATTTGACACGGTCATGTTCATGTTTATCACAAGCATACTGACGTCTGAATTTCTCAATCCTGGGCGCTCTCTGCTTTGTGTTTGCTTTAAAGTACTGTAGGGTAGTTTAACCAGAGCTGCTGCTGCTTCCGCTCTTTCCATCATCAACATTTCCTCAGTTTCTGACAAGACGGCGTCTGAAACCAGACGAAAGCCTCGCTAGCTGCTCTCCTTTGACAGCTGAGTTATGAGAAGCAGTTTCTCAGGCCGTGGAGCTGTGCAAAGACAATTAAAATTTTTCTACATCACTGTATGTCTTGAACTCAGCGGCACGCTAACAGAGCTGAGCTAAAATATGTAGCGGGCCATATTTTTCATGATAGATTTGATGTTAAAGTGGGTATAATCCATATATTTACATGGTGTCTGATAGTAATGAGGGTGATTTATCACCTGAAGACACTGAAGATATCCTCAACAATGGAGCAATTTAGAGTCTTTGAGCTAATTGTTTTGGTTTCCTTGATCACCACATTACCAGTTTGGTTGACTCTCACCCTTAGTATATTTGGCTATGACAGACAAAAAAAATTAAAAAAAATATATATATATATATATATGTATATAAAGCCATTTAGCAGCAAAACTAGATTCTTCTTTGGGAGGATGGTGGCGAACAAAACTGAGGTAAAAGGAGGAGTAAAATATCACTCCACCTACACAAATAAGTTCTTGGAAATAAATGAAGAGTTTCTAGGGTAATAGCTAAGAATAGTTAGAAAGCAATTTTCTGCTGTCATGCTGGTTGACAGACTTCCAAATTTTGGATAGCTCATTTCTTTCACTGCTTTCACTGCTTTCCTTTGCGTTCCTTTTTTGTTTTGGTGTATTCTTTGTTCTTGGCACCTGAATTAACGGCTCATTCTGCCTTAGTTGAGCAGGTAATAATCTTTATCCCAGAGGTTCATATTGCATATCCTTTGGAAAGTAGTTGAGCTGGTTGTATTATTGTTTTATTATTAAATGCTTTACAATTCAGAAAATGGATTTATAAAAGAAGCTTGGTTTATGTTAGGTATGAACTTGCCACATGGAAAACCCAACACCCCATTTCTTTTGTTAAATTGAATACATTAAAATTCTCCACATGGTACCTTCCTAATTATACTTAAATTATACATTTTGCTTTCTGAAATGAATACTAAATTCTACCAGGCTGAAAAGGGTAGATCTGTACAAAATAGCTTGTGTTTACTTCAAAACATACAGTACTTCAGCAGCAACATGAGCTGTTCATTCCAGACCTTCCAGTTGAAGGTTATTGCAATACCGCGTGTCACCCTGCTGCCCAAAGAGCCTCCCATCATGACGCAAGCGTAAACAATGGGTTATTCAGACGGGTGTTCCTCTTGAAAGCGGTATCAGAACGTGTCAGTCACTGTAACCATTTAATCTTTGATCCTCTGGAGTTTCTGATTGCAATTTTAATAACGTCTTATTCTCATGCAAAACGGCGGCGTCTCGCCTGCATGCTAATAGGTGAAGAAGAGCAACTATTCAGATGGATTCGGAGATCAGACACTGTTGACTCGTGCAAATAAGAGAGAGAGGGGAGAATAAATGGGAATAAATTACAAGGACAAAGGGTAGGTTTGTGCGTGTCTGTCTGCATAAATCACTGTGGGTGAGTTTCTAATTTCTGATAAGTATTTTTTTAGTGAAAGAAGACAAGGCTGTTTCGGGAAACGGTGTGTGCACACATGTCTGTGTCAGTCAGTAAAACACACTCGCTTTTCTGCACCACTATAAAGTGTCACTGACCATAAATGAAAGAGAAGTCTCAGTAGCTTGCACTTGGTTGTACCCGTGTGAATAAGGAAGTTAAGGTACTTTCTGATACCTGCACACGCCATGAAAATGAACAATTTTGTTTGTGCCACATTCATTTTAGGAAGTCATAAATCATACTTATTGTTATAGGTTTGGTATGTGACTTCACAGCCACACAGCGCAGCCTTCCATTTTCCAAGCACAGTGGCAGCCTCGCTGACTACAACACAGTCAATCCATAAAACAGGTCAAGTACACACGCAAAATTAGTATTAATCAGTAAATACTAATACCACAAACAGTAGGAAGTAGCACTGTTCTATTTATAATAACCATAATGTCACTGTTTTCATGCTTGAAGAGCAGTTTTAAAGCTCAGTGTGGTGATTCTTGCCGTCGCCATGTTACAAGTGCCTGACTCTGCCACGGCCACTTCATAACTGGCCAAAGACGTGACGTGAAAGAGTGTAGCCGAGGCAGGCAAGCGATGCCTTGGCAGACAGATAGCAACCTGAGACAGCCTATATGTGTCACTCAAAGTGGCCACGCCCTTAATTATGCACATCTTGAAGCTGTGATCATATTTAGCTGAGTTAAATGAATACTTACCACCCGTACAGAATACAGGAATGGAGAAATTTGACTCGCTTTTGGAGCCGGCCTCAGGTGGCCATTTGAGGAATGGCAAGTTTTGGCACTGCCTGTGTTGGCTTAATTTCTCATTGCTGTTAGAATGAGTATAATTTTCCAAGGGCAAGTGGCATCTTCAAATCCTTTCCTTGTAAAAAGAAAAAAAAGTTGCTTGTTGCTTGTCCAAGTACATTTTTAATGTTAGCATCCGACCCAGAACAGTTTTTTATACCTCTGCTGTACAACTCATCTACTTATGAGAATGCAGACTTAAGAGCTGCTTGAGCCTCAATCTTATTGTTTGTGGGCCTTGTGCACATTCTTGTGGGCCTTGTGCGATTTAATGAATCGCTTAGAAACATTGTCCATATAAAAAATAATTGTATATAGTGTCTGTACGAGGTTCTGAGTCTTCCTACAGGACAATATCAGGCTTTTTCTGTCAGGGTTTTTTGGGGTGGGGTAGGACACAAATGCTGGACACTAGGCGATGAGGCAGGAGTAGGCAAAAACTGAATTTAACTAAACAAAAGGAAACACAAAGCGCTGATGAGACAACAGGAGAACCAAAAACAAAAACTAAACCTTCAAAAAGACAAAAAGTAACATGACAAGATTAGAGATTGAAAACACTGGGAACGCAGAGGAACAGTAGAACACAGTATGACGTGACAGAGAGCAAAGGGAAAGGCAGGACTATATGCACACAAGGGCAGAAGAGACACAGGTGAAAACAATCAGGTCGGGGAAGACAATCACAAAGGCGGGAAAATACAGAAAAGGACACAAGACAGGAAACCAAGAACTTAACAAAATAAAACAGGAAACTCAACATGAACACAGAAAATCAAAACGCAGAACCATGACATTTTCTTCTGCATTTCAGCCCTGAGCTTGGCTCATAAATATTACAAAGTGTAAAAGCCATTTATGTGGTTGGCAACAACTTGCATATATATATAGGGATTACAATGAATCTCTCACTTCAGTCGGCAAAGCTTACAAGTCTTACAATGTTCAAATGCCACAAAATGACAATGAAGACAACTCTGGAAGCAAACGTACAGTATTGCACAAGGTCGCCTCAGCCACTTGTTGCGCGTCGGCGTGAAAGCGTCAATGCTTGCTTGCCAGCAAGGAGCTTATATTGTTAGCAACCAATATGTGGAGCAGAAAAGAACTGTTGCAATGTTGATTTATTCATACAAAACCCCATACACGCCTCTTGCCAGCTGGGACAGACTCCAGCTAACCATGAGCCGCTACAGGATAAGCAATTATAGTGGATGGATGGATAGAAAATCCTTTTCCATAAAAATGTGCTGTACGTTGTATATAATGGTTTATGTACTGGTAATGCTTGTAAATAGGCTATATAGATCTGCATGACTCTTCAAAACTGTTCATTCACAACCTTTCATGTGATGAACGAGTTTGTGCACGGACTTCCTAGATGAAGATGGTGCTGACATTCCTGATAAGGTCAGTTATTTTCACCTTCACCTTCTCCAATCATTTCCACGTTGCCTAGAAACGAACGCCCCGTTTTGTCGTCAGCCAGATCCAAGTATGTGAGATGAACTCCTTGGATGTGTAAAACTTATTTTATTGCTTTGGAAATTAAATCCATACCTTCAGGTTAGTCAGTTGCTGTCGGCCCTTTCAAAGCTCATTAATCAGTATGTTGTCAATTAATTTATGATGAATTGGGGCTGATTCCCACCAGTAGTACCTGGGTGCTCTGTTGAAAAAGAATAAAACAACAGAACTAATGTATCTTGTACTTGCATTTGAGGGAGAGGGGGTGAAAATATCGCACACAAAAATGATATAATTTACAAAGAAAGATAAATGGAATAGAACAATCGAACAACGGCAAACGCATTCATCATTTTGGATTGGATTGTCCACTCACTTGTATTACGCTTTGTTCCACACAACACAGAGGAGTGCGGCTCAGCGTTGCCAGGTTCTGCACTTTGTTTTATGTCTTTTTCTGAGAGATGAATAAAATATCAGTATGAAGTGGAGATCCAGAGAACACACGAGCTATTACAGATGTCTAAATGTTGCTTTATCGCTCTGTAAAAATTAGGATTTTAACTTGTTTTTGTTTTTTTTTTGGCCTGTCTATTTGAGAGAAACAAACAAAATGATTGCTGCTGTTAAAGTAAATAAGCTTATTCCAGAGCCTTGATTCAATGACATCCATTTAAAGTAAGAAATTATAATGTCCAGACAAATTTCGGTTATAACAGTTCCCAGATAGATAAGAGAATAATACAGAATAATAATACAGAAGATTACAAACTGTCTCTCTCTAATGACTGTTTATATCATATGTTCATTTCTCTTTCCGTCTCATTTTGCAGTCAGAAAAAGCTGATTGATAACAAATAAAAATGGTGCAGCAGAGGACTCTAACAGGCTGCCCGACTCCCTGTTCTTCTGCTCGTGACAAATGTAGCCTCTAAGTGGCTGTGGCAGGCTGTGATCCTGCAGGACCCTTCATGTTGTGTATGTGCATTCAATTTTTTTCATTAACTCCAGGTGTTGCCTCCCATCTCTCCCTTCTCTGTCATGTTTGGGCCTAAGCTGAGCTGCTGCCGTGGCCCACGCCGAGCAGCGCCTTCACTTTCCGCTCTGTTTAAACCAAATCCAGGAGGGTGGAAGCACATGACAGACAATCTCTGCCCTATATGCAGCTACACCACATGGGCACGCACATCACACAGACGGAGATGCATAGAACTGAAGGCACAGAAGACAACCCGCTTTGGGAAAGAAAGAAAAGAAAAAAAAGAAAAAACAGGGCTGAGGGCCAGTTCTGAGTCTGCCTCTGGCTGTCCTTGACGAACCTCCGGGCTAGATCCTCCTGGGTGGTCTAAGCAGTGTGGAGGACTGAGAAGATTTATCTGGATGGTTGACAACTTCTGCACCACTTATCCAGGCTGCTCGTGTCCCCAAAGAGAGGACATGTCACTTCCTTAAAAGCAAGGCTTGTTGACAATGACATGGTGGGGTTTGTTTCTTCTGATTTTATTTTATTTTTTCTTACTTTAGGGCTGTTTTGAGGAAGCGCGGTTTTTATATATGTATTTATTTAGATTCCAATTAGGTGCTTTGGCTTAGCTCCTGGGAAGCATTATAGAATCAAAATAGTATCAACTCAGAACACAATTACATAATGATTGAACAGCTACACTTAAGTAACAGTGTGTAAGATTTAAGTCGAACTATTAACAGAAAAAGTAAGTACTTTTTAAATATTTTTTAAATATTTGTAAATATTCGTACTTGTTTGCATTGGTGTGTAATCACCTGTAATATGTTGTAAGTGTCTACGTAGGAATATTGAATGAAAATACAAATACATGCTTGGACAAAAGGGGTATTCAGTTGGTTGCATTCTGCAACCTCACCTCTAGAGGCCACTAAATCGTACAACCTGGTCCTTTAATAAATGGTATCTATATGATATGAATGTTTGGTGCAAGGAGGACCTCCGATCTCCGAGTCATTTTGAGATGCATGATGTAATGGTGGTCACCCCAAAAACAGACTCACCATAGACCGTCACATTAAAGTACCCAACAATAACAACAACAATTGGAGAAATAAACATGTTTACAGCCTGGTACATAAAAACATGTTTTGTGTTTTGTGTCTACAGCTAAATTCTCTGTCCATGACAACTGTATGAGGTTGAATTTTTATAACTCACTTGTTTAAAATGTAATAAGGCATAAAGTCATGCATTTAAATGTGGGCGTGGCCTCTTTGCGGCACTGGTGTCAGAGTCAGGACAGGCGGAGACAGCTGTCCATTTTTTATCTGTGCAACTTCAAACAGTGGTCCCATATGTAGTTGTATTTCAAACATTTTTGCAGAAACAAAAATTGATGCTGACCATTATATATGTTTTTTTTTTCCATATCCAACAAATACTATAAACCCTTTTCAGTTTAGCCGAATGCAGTAACTATAATTAAGTGCAACAGCCAGAAAAGCACGTGTATTACTACA
>JASGAT010397860.1:0-15172 GCA_030220025.1 Chelon auratus
ATCAAATACACAGGAATAATTATCGGCCTGTTCACATCGGCTCTATTTTTACACCTGACCGATACCGATGTGTAAAAAAATGACCATATCGGCCGATATTATATCGGCGGCCGATATATCGTGCATCACTAGAAAAAACAATAGAAATCCCCATGGGTTCAGACTTATGGGACACCCTGTAGATTAAACATGAGTACTGAAATAAGAGGACGGATGTCTGCAGCCACTCTAGTAATTCAGAGTACTGCAGAGGCTGACAGGCAGTCCATGTTGTGGTTCACTGTAGACATTTTTCACACAGTCATTCAATCCACTGTTTATATCTATACAAATATTTATAAATGCAGCTTTGCGAGTACATTTTGGAAGCAAACCAATCCTTAAACACTTATCCTTATTCCTGACTGAAATTAATATTTCTTGTTCGAAAACAAGCAGACAGCAGACAAGTTCTAGGAAAAAGCATCCCATCACATTACAGTGTGTCTGTGGGATTTCTCTTTACAAAATGTTCCTGGAAGAGGTAAAAAATCTGATCTGATCAAATGGCCAATTGTGTTTGTTTTTTGGGAAATGGGCAGCTAAAATCCACCTCCTGTGATGAACACAAGTGCCGGCTTTGTCCTCTGGAGGCTGCTGACAAACCTTGGATGCACAGAGTGCTATTCAGACTGCTCACACACTCACACAAACTTGTGTTTCTGTGTCTGTGAAGACTTTCCGTTGACATACTGCACTCCCTAGCCCCTAACCCTAACCATCTCAACTAAGTGCCTAATCGTAACCTTAGGTTTATAGTAACCTTTACTCTAAAACCAAGTCTCAACAGGTTTCAACACTCAAAAAAAAGTTGTGGGGCCCAGAAAAAAATCCTTACAGAGATATGCAACCACAAAATCACAAATCCCCACAACATAATTAAAACACAGAACACTAAGAGTCTAGACTTTGCACTTGACTCTATTGGTGTTGAGCACAGCTCTGCACTTCACATGTCCAGCTTGTCCTCAGTCCCACAAGAGACACTCAAAGAGTCGCACTTTATACACCAACCCAGGAATCCCAGTGAAGGCATGCCATCAATGTGACACAAGCCCACAGTCCAGCGCCTGCAGGGCTGTCTAAATAGTCTCTATGAACCCACACTAGAGCACACAGCCCCTTCTGTTTCTCACCGGACAGTAAGTCAGTGAGCGACTGAGCGGGAGAGGTAGCGAAGGTGCCTCAACCCCAAAAGTGTTTTGAAGTGCTGAACTTTAGGGTGAACACAAAAACTCAAGGGCAAATGTGCACAATATGGGATCAAACCCACTTTAAACATGCTGCATAACAGTCCGGTTTCCTTGTCATCCGTCACAGTGGATCATCTCTTTAAAGAGTGGCTCTGTAGGTTATGGCTAGAGGAAACGCCACAATTTGCATCCAGTATGTTTATGGCTATGATAAAGTGCAGCTTATGCCTCTACGTACGTAGCCTGCGCCGGTGCGAGCCGTTTATACTTGTGCGCTCGTCAGTGGATGGAGAAGCAGCTGGAAATACTAAAGCGCCAAGATGCTACTACCAAGCGCACCAATCACAGCTCTTGCGGTCTGCGTTGCGTAGTTACATTTCTGGGGAGGTGCACTTCAGGCTATGGCGTATAACGTCTGGGCTGTCGCCATAGCTACTGCGTCAAATTGACGTAAAAGCATAAGCTGCCTATAAGTACCCAAGCTTAAGATCCTGTGTACGGGAAAAGTATTTCAAGAGGATACAATTTAATTTTCATCTAGTGCCATCATAAGACCGAAACATCTGTTTGTCTAATAGTTTGGTTTATGAGAAAAAAACTGCAATACAATCATACTCAGCTATGATTTGTCTGGACCAGCTGTCCAAAAGTGGCTGAAAACAACTATGCTCCCACAGTTAATTGTTGATATGCAACCAACCTAAATGACAAGTCTGTCGGCTTCACCTAACTAACCTAAAATCTTGTTGTTCCCTTCAGTTGCCCCAAGGTCATGTACATCTTAGAAATAGACACAGCGAAGCCAAAACTTGAGTCATATCCCAGGTTGTGTGTGCCCTCAGATAACTCCTGTCGGAGGCTGCCGGTGTACACATATTTGTATTATAGAAGTGCAGCCGTGTTGCATATAATAACTCGACCTCATCTCCATTAAAAGACAAATGTGACACAACGGCAAGCATATAAGAAATGGGTCCGCCGCCGCTAAATTCCACTGCCCTCAGGCCCCCCTCCAACCCGTCCAACACAGATCATGGTTGGTTTGTCATCTGCTGATGTGTCCGCGGGGCGAGCATGTAATGGGATTTGTGAGGATAAAATGACGGGGGAGAAGGGAACAAGACGGAGACGCAACGCCGGCTAATGAAAGGACTCCACGAACTAACCGAGGCCGAGAGATCAAACCGGCGAAACTACACAGAGGATGATGTGGTGAAGACAAAAAGGAGGCTAGAAACTATGATTCAACGAGACAATGACAACCGAAAAGAGAGAGACTCTCACTGGCGGATTTACTAAACGGCAGCATGACACAGCTATCTGAGCTGGGTCCATCTGCCCACTGCCAGCTGAGCCACACATCTGGGTGGTACGATACCTGCCAGACTGCCAACAACCCAACCCAACCCTCCCTCTGATGCACCATAGCCATAAACCACACAACGCTGTCCTCTGATGCCTGAGTAATCACTGATAAAGGCCAGGAAATGACTCAACGACTCAAAACATCAATCAGACAAATGGAACAAATATAATTCTTGTGCATTTTTTTTTTATTCAAGAAAAATGAATCATTTGTACACATCTGTGAGTTGCATAAAGAAAGTGAACCCTTGTTTTCAGTGTCAGGTGTGCAGCAATAGCAAGAACTAAACATTTTCACATGAAAGTCAGTGTATAGACAAGAAGTCTTTTTTATATGAGTTCGGGATTCCAGACTACAGCTGCGATTATTTTTCTGATACATGCTTTAAACGCCACATCTTCAACATTGCAAAGACGTAAGTAAGGAGGACCATCACTCACATGTCCTGCACCTCATGTACTCTTAAGTAAGAAAATGCTTAGTCACGTCCTGCAAGGTGGAGGGAGACAATGAAGCGAACGCTGGGTACCGTGACGCAAAGAAGGGAGGAGGGAGGAAACTATTTTTCCTCCGGCACTTCAACAGGACTGTGACCCTCGCTACTCTTCCTGAGAACGGCAATCTCAAGCTTCCCTGCACACCATGTAGAGGCGTGTATACGTACGTACGCTGCACGGTTTTAACAGGATGTGTCTGATGGAGAATTTAACATCAGATGATAATTATAGCGCCACAGAGCACCGGGAAGCACACAGGCTACCCACATACACCATTTTTCTCAACCTACTTCTTTCTTTTCATGTTCCACTTTGCTGCAAAAGCCAGTTTTGAAAACAAACTTGTCATCTTTGTTCGTGTTTTTTTTTTTTTTTTTAANATTTTATAATATTCTGTTGTAGGGTAACGAGTTGGCCGCTGTGGCTAATTAGGTAGAACGGCTTGTACATGAACCAGAAAGACTAGCATTTCGGTCCTTGGTACATGGACCACATAGGTCTGTGAAGGTTCTCAGTCATCCAGGTCATGGTATATCCAAAAAAGGTAACTGTACTTGTAGAGTTTTTTGAGAAGAAACCGGTGCAGCTGGTTGTTAACATAACAAGCAAGTTTCAGGAGGAGTTCCTATTTAAACCTCAGACTTCCTACCAGTCCCCTAGAACTGAAGAAGCTTCTCGGATGAGTTGTGAAACGTCTTCTCAAAAAACTCTACAAGTCCAGTTGCCTTTTTTTAACCTTTTTTTTGGATATGGACCACAAAGCAATGTGTTCTTGAGTAAGATACTGAACCCGGAGTTGCTCCCATGTTACTTGTATGTGTATGTAGCACCCACCTAGACCAGACCAGACACCCCCACCCCATAGCAATGACACTCCTTGATGGCAGCAGCCAAATGCTTTAGGAACAACTCAAAAAAACACAAAGAACAGCACAAGGTGTTGACCTGGCCTCCAAATTCACTAGATCCCAAACTGATCAAGTATCTGTGGGATGATCCACAGAGGTCCCTCCCGTCACCTTAGGACCCAAAGTTCCCCCAGTAATGACATTCTGTTGCCAGACACCCCAGGACACCCTCAGAAGGCCCATGTCCATTCTCTGATGAGTCCCTACTGTTTTGGAGGTACAAGAGAGACGGTGATCATAATGTTATGCCTGAACGGTGTAAACTCAAGACCATTGCCATTTTCCTCCCTTGCTAGCTTCCAACATTTTAGGTGACTAAATAGTCCATGTTCAAACTGTTGTAAGACAGTCTCAGGCACTTATAAGCACCAGGCTGCTCCTAACCTGTTAAAACCATCCCTACAGCTGAACATGGTGGTGGCAGCATCATGCTGTAGGGGTGATTCTCAGTAACAGGTACAGGAAAAACAATCATGATAACGAAGGGGAGGATCAGTGCAGAAAAATAAAGCAAAATCTGCTTGAGAGAGAGAGTGCGTGCCACCTGAGACTTGGCGTAACGTTTCAGCTTTCAACACAACAATGAAGCAAACGGCCAAGACAACGCTTGAATGGCTTTGGAACAAGTCTCCCACTGTCCTTGAGGGATCCAGACTTAAACCTTTCAGAATATCTGTGGAAAGGCCTGAATATGGTAATTTACATCTAGAGGCTTACCCAAGATGACCATTGCAGAATTGAATTAAATCAACTAATATCTCTTGTTACGTTTATATCATTTTAAGTTAGTTCAACATCTTTTTGCACCTTAAACAACAACAGCCATATTGAAAACAGCAGCAACAACAATGAAAGTTAGTACGGGATTCAGTCCATGCCCCCATAGTAATAATAATAATAAACTAATAAACTGGGAGCAGCTTCACATGTTGTCCTTGTAATGATTCTGGAGCTTCGAGGGCTGCAGCTTGAGTTTTCTCTTAGTTTTTCAAATGAAGAATTGACTCTAAACTGAGAAAACAAAATAAAACGTCATTGGTCTCAAAGCCAAAACGTCGCAAACGTTCTCCCAAACTAACCCGGCCCAAACCCCATTTGTTTACGACCACGCATCACCCTCGCATGCGCTCGCGTCTCGCTGTCTGACTTCTGGTTTTCCAGATGGCATCGGTTACTTTTGTGAGAACAATGTTTTGATTATCAATGGGAGCGATGGTCAAAACTATGAAAATGAGGAACAGATCGCTTGCTCCAAGTCCATTCCCCCTCTTTTCACTTTGCATTAAGACCTTCCCCCGAGATTTAAACCAGCAAACGTCTTAAATTCAAGCCCTGAATCGATATCCCTCCCCGTCAATTCTGATTACAGACTGAGCTGCGAAGACGGAAACTGAAGGAAGGCTAATGTGTCACCTTAATGACCATCACATTAACGTCCTTTAATCGATTACCAACAAATCCCTGCGTTGCTCTTCTTCCTCACTCTGTGCCTCTATTTCATAGCCGTGTAAGAATCACACTTCCAACATTGCTCGAGTTGGATTTCTTTATTTTTCCATCACAATCTGACCTTGGTTGAGACAGAAAAAAGAAAAAAGACAAACAGGCAGCAGATGTCCTCCTCAACAGGAGCAAACCTGGTGGCAAACTGCATGCTNCCCCAAACCATCCAATCCATCATCCCTTCCCTGTCTCGCCTGTTTACAATGTTAATCACTCCACTTTCACGCACCTGGAGATGAATATCCTGAAGGTTGTGAAGGCCTCAAACAGGAACTCGTCTCTTTTTATGGATGAAGCTTCTAACTTGAAGTCAAGGGTAAAGCAAAAAGCTAATTTCATTCCTAATGGCAGCATTGCCTAGAGGAAGTCATAGGAATCTTGGAGGACTCATGAGTTCATAATGTAGATGACGATGAAGGTTTAAAGCTCCATAGATTGTATATAAATAATAAATATGGACAATACGTCCCCACTTCCTCTCATTGGCCAAACTGAAGCTATTTTCCCGGGGGATACGGGTGGAGACGTCTTGCAAGTTTGGAGCCAGAGTCTGATCAGTACAGTCCAAGAGTGGAGCCACGTGAAGCCGTGATAACGACGACCCACCCACACTTCCTCCAGACTGACTCACATTTTCATTTAATTAATACTGTGGTCTGCTCTACCTCCACCAGTTACAAGGAAATGTTGAATTATATACTGTACTTATTTAATAATTTTTTTGCAACTCTTACAGGGCTGCTTCACGGAGCGGTTGGCATTGCAATTTATAGTCATTATGATGTCACATCCTGTTTCTATCGCGTCAAATAACTAGCTAAAATGAAACTCAGCAGAAAAACGGACACTTGAGTGTCCACCGGTATTATATTAACTACCTAAAATGACAGAAACTAACATGTAAACTCCACTAACATGGAGGGGGTGGAGCTTATGACCTGTACTGCAGCCAGACACCAGGGGGAGCTCTACTTGCTTAGGCTTCACTTTTGAGGAGCTGGTCCGTCATCCATCTTTATACAGTCTATGCCGCACACAGGTTTCAGCTCGGCCTTTATCTGTTAACATGTCACCAATCACGGCAAAAATATATGTTCTTGATGATGGTAGGTCTTGGAAATTTTAACTCCTATAGGCTCTAGAAACTAGAAAGCAGATTAGGGAAGGGACAGGAAATTGATGGAACTGAGGACATTGGTCTGAATCTATAAAATGGCAATGAAACACATATTAGGATGTTATATTTTCCATAATATACCACCCATGCCAATGCTGCCATGCATTGTAAATACCAGTCACATTTGTGCATTCTGATAACCACTGTGACTCGAGTCGGCGAGTGACAAACAAATGGAAAGACAACAACTGGAGAAACAAGCGAGTCGGAGAGAAAAGTAATTTCACTCGGCATTTTGTAAAAGCAGACAGCAAAAACAAGACCTTTTAATAATAAAGAACGGCCGCACTCCTCTCCCCATGGGTAGTTCAAATCCAGCGTGTCTCATAAGTTCTGAGACCGCTGCAATTATTAAAAGCAGCAATGAGAAGAAGTGGCCACTACATCACAAAGAGAAAGTTTTTTTCGCGCAAACATGCCAGATCAGAATGCTCTTATTTGGCTGTAGGAATGTATGGGAGACGTATGTGGAATGTGTTCCTCCTCCTGCTGCTGCTGCTGCTCTCTTCTCTCTTTTTCTATCCGGCCAGCCTCAAGCAGAATGCTCTGGGGGTTTCAGGCTGGGTTCTGTAAAGCTTATTGATGGGAACAGGGATTGGTATTAGAATTTAGATTGGAACTGATTTGGCAATACAATTACTAGACTACAATAACATATTTCGCAGAACCGTAACGCAACTAGGCTTTGCTAGCTTGGAAGCCAGCCTAACTTCACGTAACTTCCTCTGCCAAATGATTGTTGGTATGGAACCACTCCGTTGGGAACTGATTATTGTACTGGCGGCAAAGAAGCCAAGCGACGTAGTCATACACATCATCTGAGAGCAGCGGAGTTGAAGCGTCAAGTTCCGTCATCGCTTCGTTTCTACACGACCGGACGCTAAAGGCCTCCAGTGGCCCTTCAAGACACTGTGACGATTGGCATTTCGATGCCGGCTTCAGTTTTTTCAGCCCCGGGCGTTGCTGCTTGGTCAAAAGCGAATTTTGCACGTCAAAGGTCAGCAAAGTCAAACCAAATACATATACGGTTGACCTCAGCTAGTTGCCACTAACAGCAAATGCCATCTGCAACTTTACGTGCCAGGGGTCATAATTATTTGAGGTACTGACTATGAAAGTGCGTAGGCGACCTTGTAGTGGGTCAGTTCAAGACGATAACAGATTAATTACTGTAACTCTATATTTCCAAAACACGGGCAAGGTCTTAGCACATGCACAGGGCGTACATGACAAAAACCTGGAAACTGCTTGCGAATTTATTCTAATTCTGCAGCTTCAGATCATTTCTCCACACTAGTCTGCACCGTGTGGGGTTTTAGAGCGACCGGTGTGAGCTATACAATTTGGCACTCACTTTGCATTCCTGTCACGCCAGCCACGTGAACACATTAGGACATCAGAGCAGTGTGACACTCGTGACACCGCCGCACACCTGTTGTGAAGCCATCAGCTTGGGGACAGAGCACGAACACGTTTCGCCTTTGAAAAGACAACATGCAGGAGCACATGTCTGGCTAAAATCACAAGCACGCCGTTGTAACCTGCAGAAGAGGGTTTAGAATTCACTTATATCTCAATGTGGCCGCACTAGATTGTGGAAATGACACAAAAGGTGAATTTGTAAGCCCGTGGTGAGCTGTGAGCTGCTCAGTGGACCAGTGCACAGGAAGTAAACGTGTTTCCAACATCTCAAAAGCACATAAACACCATCGCTGGCTGTGCATAAACAGGACTGGAAGCCGAGATGAGTTTCCAGTTGTGATTTAGACACAAGTGTCACTCAGGGGGAACCGCCCACCCTGTCACAGCCCTGTCCCACAGCCCCTCCGCCGTCTCTTCACAGGACAAACCGAGCTCCTCGCACTTCAGCGACGCCGCCGTCGACGTAGAAACCAAGCGCGTCCGCCGCGACCATGCGTCACACCAAACTCCATTGAAAATCTGTCACGTCGACGCCTTCCTCCGCGTCACGCAAATATTTACATAAGTGACAAGGTGACTCTGGTTCCTGCATGTGTCTTTTGGTGTTTTGCCAAATTCGGCTGAAATTGCATCAACACAGGATGAACCNTCCCAATACCTGCCCTTGTTTACGTTTTTTTTTTCCGTTTCGCGTAATGAGCTTACTTGGACGAGCGCGTTTCAAATCTGGGTTTGGCTAAAAAAATAAATCGTGGGATGCATGCCGAGTTAAAGAGTAGTTTCTGCTGAGTCAGAGAACAACTATAACAACGCTTGAGTGCGTGTGTGTGTTTGCAGAATCTCCCGGAGAGTCTTAAATTGACGTTTTTTCAAGCGGAGTTTGGTGTGTGTTTTTTCCTTTTCCACGTCCTCAACATGAATGACAGTTGTAGGGTCATGCACNGGGGGTGGGGTGGAGGGGGTGTACCTGTCGGGTGGTCGCAGGTTCATCGTTCCCCGTGGGTGAAGGTGTCCCTCCTTCTAGAGATGCTGGGGGGACGGGAGAAGAAGCCATGTTTCCCCCCCTTTTCTCTCCGGTCAGTCACTCACTTTCCGCGGTGTCCTCCAGCAGCATTCAGCCGCGCTAGGAGAGGACCGAGGACCGGGGGTGCAGCGCTCGGTGGTTTCCCCGACGGGAGCACAGTCACTATCTGTCCGGTTACACAGTGCAGTCACTGTCCCCTCCTCCTCCTCCCCCTACTCCTCCTTCTCCGTTCTCCCTCCCTCCGGCCGGTGCTCGTATGCTCGCTGTCCGGTAGTCCGGTCCAGGCAGATGACGTTTTCCCCGGGTCTCTCACTCACACTCTTGCACACACAAACACAAACTCTCCTTCCGTGGCACACTCCCAGTCTCTTTACATCTGACACAGCTTTAATAGCAAGAGTGTTCTCATTTTGCGTGACATCTCTTTCTCCTGCAGCTGCACTTGGATATGCACAATATATTTAAGTGCCGACAACAACAGTGCAAAAAAATAATGAATATGTGCACAACTGTCGCTGCAACGACTCAGCTGAGTCAAGGCTGTGGTTTGAAGGGGAAACAAGCGACAGCTACAGTAACATGCAAGGCAATCCTTCACTCATACCTATCAGAGTAATGAGTCCTGACATGGCACGTCTGCTCTGAAGTTCATCTCTTCTGCTCTGAGCATCCACTTGTCACGCTGCAATAACAACGGGCAACACAGGGATCTGAAGTTTCTACTCAGAGATCAGGATATATCACAAATCATAGTACATACACCTGTCTGTTGTCCACGAGCAGGGGATGGTGGGGGGAAAGGCAACATGTCTAGCGGGGGTTGGGGTATCAAGAGGCACAAGAGAACCCTGAACCCATCCCGATTTGTCACAGGGGGTTTGCCGGGGAGAGGGGGGAGGGATGGTGAATTGAAGGGAGGGTCCCCAGCTGGTTCTAGATGATTGGTTTAACCGGTTAAAAGGCGAAATGACACCAGCCGGGCCCCCCTCCAGTTGACCCCACAACTGATGCAGGAAAAGAAGAAGGGGAGAGAGTGTTTTTGTACGAAAAGACAGAATCTCGTCAAACCCTTGGGTTAGAAATGAGCGAATCGTAACCCCGCCCGATTCCAGCTGGACGCGGTCCTGGAGGGACCCCCCAGGGGTCTGAAGAGTCAAGGGCAACCTTGCAAAATCACTTGAAAGAGACACAAAGCAACTGGAAAGATTTTAAAAGAGACAAAACAACTAAAAAAGGGATGCAACGCAGCTATAGAGAGTCACAACAGATGCAGACAACTTTATATATACACATATATGTATGTGTAAAAAACACCAAGCAACTAAGAGATGCAAACAACCACCAACACAAAAGAGTCTAAATTAAGTCCAGACACAGACGAATCACAAATCGCCACGGATCAACTATAAACCAAACTAAACAGAAGTACCACAAATGGATGTTCCAAACATTTGTGAAAGAACAAAGACATTTTTGTCATTTCATCCTTTTAACTCTTTCAAATAAGGGAGCACCAACTATGATAAACCTAAACACAGTAAAAGAAGCAGTCGCTGAATTAAAACACGTTATATGTTATAGATTACTGCAGGAGTCCAATGGACCCTGGCCCAGAGGTCCAGAGAGTCAAAGGTCACTGGCCAACTACATTACCAATGCATTACCAGCAATAAAGACACATAAAACAACTAGAAAGAGACACTGGAAAGAGTTTAAAACAGCGACCAACAACCAAGAGATGTAAAAGTCGTACAAAAATGTACAACACCACTAGAAAAAGAGAGAAAAAAAATGCATCTCTTCTTCAGTCTGAAAGTCTTGTTCTTTTCATTAGGCCCATTGTCTCCTCATGTGTCCATTGTTAGGAGCAGAGGACGGGTCAGTGACCCTGAAGCAGTTCATGAAGCCTAATAATTTTTGTCTTCAAATCTGTCATTGAGTCTGGAGGAAGTGTGAGCGGGGCTCTACTCTTGGACTATACTGCGGAGACTCAGGCTGCAAGCTCGCAAGATGGCGCCGCCCGTATCCCCTGGAAAATAGCATCAGTTTGGCCAATGCAAGGAAGTGGCGACGCATTGTCCATATTTATATACAGTCTATGGGTTCAAGCAGCGGTTGTTTTATTTTTATTTCACCCTAACTATGGTTAACCGAAATCATAAAAGCATAAGTACATCTTGTCGTTCATGCAGGTTCCTACATCTGCTCAGCTAAGGCACACGCCCATGGACAGTGAGCGATGACTGTGATTGAATCAGTAGCCCCGGTGGACAAGCAGTCTTTGGGAAATGAAACAAAGGCGGATAATGTTATATGTCTGTGCAGATCAGAAGCCGGGACAGAAAGGCTGCAAACCTTATTAAACCATCAGAGAGAGATGGACGGCATCACCACCGGTTCTGGACAACAACAGTCTCATCAGGAGTCCCGTGCCACTGAGCCCTGTGTAGGGAAATGAGTATGCATGCATGAGGCTAAGAGAACACAGAAAGGGCTTTTTGGTTTGTTTGTTTGGTTTTGCATCAGGCTGGAATGACTCATTTTACCTGTCAAAGGGTATCACAGCTGGGTGAAGATCACCAGCATTAGTGGAGAAGGTCTAGAACGGCCTCAAGGAAGAACGAGAGTTTGTTGCCGTGTTTAAGCGTATCAGTGTTTTACAGAATTCAGTCAAGAACATACTCCCTGAGGTCACTGGAAACGGTCTTGTGTGTCGTCTATTACAACATACACCAATCAGGCATAACATTATGTCCTAATATTGTGTAGGTCTCCAAAACAGTTGTGACTCAACAGAGGATGGACATGGGCCTTCTGAGGGTGTTCTGTCGTGTCTGGTAACAGGATGTTGTTAGTGGGTGGGCCTTTGAAGGGAGGGGCCTCTGTGGATCATCCCACAGATACTTGATGAGTTTGGGATCTAGTGAATTTGAAGGCCAGGTCAACACCTTGTGCCGTTCTTCATGTTTGTCCCTAAAGCGTTTTTGGTGCATACTGCTGCCATCAAGGAGTGTCATTGCTATGGAATGGGGGGCGCCTGGTCTGGTCTAGGTGGGTGCTACATGTCTAAGTAACATCCACACCAATGAATGAATGCCAGGTCCAAAGGTTTCCCAGCAGAACATTGAATTGTCACAGTTGTCATAATGTTCTGCCTGATCAATGCAATGTATGTAGTTGCCTACATGTGCTCAAACAGCTCCTCATCAGAAATCACATTCACCTGTATAACATGGTCTTTGAGAATGGTACCTTGTGTCTTCTGTGAATTAACTGAAGCACGCAACTCTCCGTCGGTCTTGGTCGGAGTCCAGTGCGAGTACTCGGGAAATGATGGGACGCGTTGAAGACGGAAGCGCTATATTCCGTGCATGTCTGCGGGGAGAGTGATGAATGGTGCTTAGTGTGACGTCATTCTCTCCCTGTGAGTCAGAGTCTAATGAACTGAGGGGCTGAGATATCCCAGCCGGCACAGCTATCTCCTTCTGATCTGCTAATGCACTGCAGGGACCACATGGTGGACCAGATTTTAGTGTGAAGATGCATTGGCCTATTTGAGTTACCAGGAGCAACATATCCAAGATACTTCTTGAAGTTTCTACAGTCACCACTGGGTACACGGATGTCTTTGGCAGTGGAGGCTGCAGAGCTGAATGGAAAAATAAATAAATGTCTTAGCCAAAGGAGCAGACTGGGCTGTCAATCACTCCAAGGCTTTGACACTGACGCAGAGGACACCTGGTTTGATTCCACACAAACATAAACCCCCTTTTTGTGTTACCTGTAATTATTGTATTGTATATTTTCTTTGCTTTTCTAAAATCAGGATGAAAAGCAGATTCTGCTTTCATGCCCGAGGAGTCACGTGGAACTGCTGTGAGTCATCTCTTTTGTGGGACTAATATGTGGAGAGGTTGATGCAAAAAGAGGCCGTGTCAGTGCTGAACTAAACCCGATTTTAGATTTTAATGGACAGAACACGTGCTCATGTTTAGGTTCTCCTCTTCTAATAGAGGGCAGCATCGGTCTGATCAAATCAAAAGGTTTGAATTCTGCAGCTCTGGAGCGGCTTTTGATGGGGGAGGTGAAAGTAGCTGCAGCGGCAGCACCACCTAGCGGCCGTTTGTTAGAACAGCAGCTGGATTCTCAACGACAAATATACACTGTGGCACAGTTCACAAGGGCAACTAGTGAAAGCAAATGCATGCAAATATAACAGTTCTGCACTAAATGTTGGCTTTATGAAGGTTCTGGTATTCAGCATTTGTTTTTATCTGATATTCTGATTGATATTCATTGTAGTCACTGTAGGCTCGTGGCTGTTGCAGTTCCACCGTCCCAGTTTGTGCACAGTATATCAATGCACTGGGTTAAAACACAGAAGGGATGAATTATAAAATAAAATTTGTTAAACGGTGAGTTCTTGTTCTTACCACTTCAGGCCTCAAAATATCTGTCATATACGAAACGATGGGGACTCACAAACGATCCAGATCCAGAAGCTCAGCACTGCAGTCACCGGGAAAGTGGCAGGTACAGAGAGGAGGTATGAAAGGGAAGAGGGAAGAGCATGCAGAATTTAAAGAAAAGAAAAATGTTGGTTAAAAGAACATTTCAGGTTCTTACAGAACAAATTCTGTCTTTTGCAGCATATGGTGCAATACAAAAATCATGTGTTTGAGATGACGACTTGGCTGCACAAGTAGTTAAGTGAAACAATTTTTTATGTAAGGAAGTTAAAGACAACTGTACCACCAATCTACATGCTGGTTATGGTTGCGCCCTTTGCTTCTGCCTGCAGCTTCCATCTCTTGTGTGTGTGTCTGCTTCTGTGCTTCACTTATAGGAGTGGAAACAGGTGTTTGCTGGAAACCAGAGCAGAGCCTCTCCAGCTGCACTGCCTCACAGCCCACGGATGACTCAGCCCCTCTTCTCCAGCCCATCTGCATCATCTGTCCCCTCTTAGCTGCCTGGACCTCTCGCCCCTATCATCCCAAACTCTTACCCTCAGCTCTAATTTCCAGCTACCGGCCAGAGCGTTTGCCTCAGGTCACGGTGGACGCTTAGAAGGATTTCTTTTCAAGCTCACTTGCTGCGTACATTAAAGTATCAGCAAATGAATTTAACCACCCTAACCTACCACAGCTGAAGAGATGTGAATGGACTGCATAATTGAGGCCTAAAGGAGGCACAACTCTACAGATGTAGACGTTCACCAGGCCTCGTTTTAACATGTTTTTCATGTCATTTATAGAAATATATCATTTATTTTTTGTAAGTTAGCCTCCACTTTATGTCGTAGCCCTTGCGCCACATTGTAAGACTAAGGACGTCATTGCGAATGTAAAAATATTACGTGTTCGAAGTTAATTTCTGAGCCTTGTGACGAATCTGCTTAAACTAAATCGTGTTTTTCATCAGATTTGCTTAGAAATCAGCAATAAAGTAGCAGGACCAGACAAGTCTGGAGTAATTTATTCCCACAGTAACTGACTTTATGTCTAATTAAATTACGTGATGAATGAAATCTGACTTAATGGAACAAAGTTTAAAGTATTTTGATAAAATGACATGGATGCTTGCTGCCCGCAGATGGTAGATGCTAATACGACGGATGACCTGAAAGGGACTGTTGGGGCTGATCATAGACTGTATATAAATATGGACTACACATCTTCACTTCCTCTCATTGGCCAAACTGACGCCATTTTCCCAGGGACATGGGTGGCGCCATCTTGCGAGTCTTGGAGCCAGAGTCTGATCAGTACGATCAGAGAGTGGAACCACGTGGAGCCGTGATATCAATGCCCCGCCCACACTTTCTCCAGACTCACTCGCGTTTTTGTTTAATTAATACCGGGCTCTACTCCAGCTCCACCAGTTACAAGGAAATGTTGGATTATACACTGTACTTATTTTTTGGTAAATGGCAGTCATCATGATGTCACATCTTGTTTCTATAGCATCAAATGACCAACTAAAAGGAAACTTATCCAAAAAACTAACATGGAGGAGGTGGAGCTTATGACCTATACTGCAGGCA